>JAMKCH010025943.1:0-19879 GCA_023653785.1 Ophioderma brevispina
CCTACCCCAAGAGAATTTTATGGTGATCTGAACAAACACTGGTTGAATATAAGGTTCCTCACCCTCCTCCCCACCCCCCCCCCCGCAAAAAGGGTACTAATCAGTTTAATAAACCTCTTGAATCAAATTCAGAAGCTGCCCCATCTCGCCGATCCTTTCCATTGAAATCAATGCTGTTTCCACAAATGTCGACATCCCATACAAATAAAAGATTTTCGAATATACCCATCATCGTAGTGTTTAGGGATGAATGGGGTTAATAGTCTTTATTCCGTATAGGCGTGGTTGATTTCTTTCATTCCAATCCTACTCCAAGGATACACCAAAACACTCGTCATTCTCTTTGCTTCGTCATTAGAAAAGCCTGACAAAATCCACCATTATACTGGAAGTTAATGGTCCAAGCAATCAATATAATCCCATTTGTTTGGTTAACGCCTCGTCACTGGATGGTGACAAGGACAAAGTGGTTTTTTACATGGGTTAAATTTAAAATTGCGACAAATTATATCATTATCAATCATTTTAGCATGGTTTAACCCAAAAAAATGTTTTACAATGTTTATTATATCCATACCTAAGTGTATAATATATAATCAATTCTCTATGATGGCGTTCGTGAAATAAAGCTTCCGCGCTTGATGACTTGTAACGTACCTTCTCGGCGGGCAAAAGCCTTCGAGGTAATTTAACGAAGTCATCAAGCGTTCAAGCTTGTTATTTTAACGAATCGCCACTATCTCATTGATTATCTATATCTTACGAAGCGTTATCTCCAGTTAACGGAGTGTTATTTGGAGATAAGGCTTCCTATCTAAGGGGTAAGGAAAGTGATCCACTTGTGCTTCCATACGACGTGTGAGCTTTGTCGCTTTATGTGGTATACGACACCAGTTTTTGAATAAGCTCGGACAGTAAAGACAAGAGAATATGCCCAATTTCAAATAAAATATTTTTAAAACTATTCAAATTACTTTATATTCAAAATGTAATCAGGATGAGAACTTATCATTTCATATAGAATAAATAGGGTCCTTTGTTATGGTTGATGAAATATTTTGTCACCAAATTTTGTTTCAGAAAATAAACCAAATAATCAGAATTTGCGTTGTGGCAAAATCACAACTAACTACCGATAATTTTGTGTGCTCTTCCGCTGATTGTTTCGCCCCTAAAATATTTTTTATTTTTTTCCACATTTGGCAGATCAAATCGGGGTCAAATCTGAACCTGTCTTAAAGAGAATGGCCCGATTTAAGTATATAAGTTTTTCCATCTTGATAGAATGGCCTTCAACACTAAAACTCTATCTGTAAAGTTTCTCTCGCCGAGATTTCAACACCTTTTTGAAGTGAGGTCTAAAAACGTGATTTTTGTTATCCGCATAGATTACCTCCTTTAGCCCCTAAGTTTTCACAGGGCAAAATGAGAAAAACGTCTGAATACCAAAAGACCAAAAAATCCTGTACAATCCTGGTGTGTCTAATGGGGACGATGCTATTAGCATTCAGGCCCTGGAGCTTTACTACACGGCTTGCTTGTGGCGACTGCTATGTAACTCTCTTCATTCTCGTGAATTGTGTACATAATATATAGAAAGACTTCATTAAAATTGTTAAGTTTTATTCGAACTAAATTATTGAATAACTAGGCGGCGGTCCCGGGTTTCGCGATCACCTGATTTGAATCCCCTGGCATGACTGACCCTCAGTTTCGCGGGTGCCTTCGCCTTTAAGTGACCTCGATGACCTTGTCGTTACCTTAAAAATTTTCGGCAATCAATCGCCCCCACCACCAGTTCATCTGGAGACACCAAAGTTTACCCATTTGACCTCCCTTGAACTTGAATAAAAACCCCTGATGACCCTGTGTGACTTTAAGATTATTGGCATCATCATGCACACCCCCGCCCTCCCCGTTTAATGTCCATACACCAACTTTACCCCATATGACCTCCTTTGGTCTTTGAATACCCCTAATACTTTGGCCGTTACCTTTAAAATTTCGGCATCAACATCGACCCCCGCCCACCAGTTTCGTCTGGATACCCAAGCTTACCACCCCTTTTGACCTCATTTGACCTTGAAATGACCCCTAATGACCTTGTCATGACCTTCAAAATTTTCTCGGCTTCGACAATCGACCCCACCCTCCCAAGTTTCATGTCCACACAACGAACCAGCTTACACCCCATTTGACCTCTTAGACCTTGATACCCCGATGACCTTTGAATTCCACTAACCAATACACTTGGTATTGGACGTCCCTTCAAAATTTTTTTGTAGGGTCAAAAATCGAATCGACCCCACCTCCCTCCAAGTTTCCATGTCCTTATACCACGTTTACCCCATTTGACCCTTGAATGACCTTCATGATGACCTTTAATCAAATCCACTAACCAATACAACCTTGGAGTTCTTTGGACGGGTCAGAGGCCAACCCACCCACCAAGTTTCAGGAACTGCGACCCTCGGTCATCGAGAAACCAACGTTTAAAACCTCATTTGACCTTGAATGACGCCCCTGATGACATTGTCGTGACCTTCACATTTTCGGCATCAAAAATCGACCCCACCCTCCCAAGTTCATGTCTACAAAAAATGTAAAGGAAGGGGAACACCACTGTTCCCCCCTTTGACCTTTTTTGACTTGATTACTCTCCATGACCCTTTGTCCCACTAACCAATACAAACTCGGTCTTCGGAAGGTCAAGGGCACCCACCCCCCACCAAATTGTCAGGGAACGTGCGAACCAACTCGGTCTCCGAGCAAAAAGCTCGTTCCATTTTGACCACCTCTTTTGACCTCGAATGTCCCTCGATGGTACCTTTGTCCACTAACCAATACAAACTCGGTCTTCATTGTGTCAAGGGCACAACCCCCCCACGCAAGTTTCAGGCGTGCCTACCCCGGTCCCGAGAAAAAACGCGGTCAGACCACAGATAGACAGACAGATAGACATCAGCCCACCATATTAATAGATAGATATTAAAGATAGGTGTCAAAAGTGGTTTCGTGGTTTTTGAAATTCCTTCATAAACAATCTAAAAAAATTTTTTCTTTTATAATCTCAGGCAAATATTATTAAACTCCTGAAATCTAACCAATTTATTCTCTCATTTTACAAAAATGCGTTCCATCTATTTCTTATCAATTCCTGTAAACTTCGGTACGACGTATTTTGTGACCAACATCAGCTTATGGTAACCCTTAAGGGGACAATACACCTTGAAATCAAAAATTTACATTTGAATAATTAATAGGTCCCTTCTTGGATATAGAAACATTTGGGATGAATTAGAAAAAAATTAAAGTTCAGAGGTCAAAGGTCCCTAAACCTATTTGCATAATAATGGGAATATCTTAAATTGTGCATGATTGTAAATCCCATGGTTTTTCATATACCAACATACTCATTTAATATAGTTTATTTTTGGCAAGAACTGTAGTATAATACGCAATGTGCCCTACAGAGCCTTTTTTTGGAGAGGATTTTTACATTGTAAATGGGTCATTCCAATTCCACCGGTTTTGGGTGGGCCCCGCACGTTGTTACATTACAGGAATAATGTAAAATGCAATTTTAAGTACATAATTTCCAGGTTCATTTCATTTGGAATGGGGTAATAATTGATAGTGATGAGGGTGAAAAATGGTATTAAACTTTAAAAGTTAAAAAAAAAAAAAAACTTTTCTTATTTTTTTTTTAAATTTTTCTAGTGTTTATGTTGCCATAGAACATTTCGGACGTAAACATGTACACCACGTCCATGTTACACATCTTAATGCCCGTACTCAAAAATATTCTTTTAAACATTAATATCGAAAAACATCATTCCTTCATTTTACCAAAGCATAACACAGAAATACTTTGGCAGTAAGTTTCATCAACTGGTATATCTAAACTATTATGTTTAGTAAGAAATAAGTTTTGGAACTGCTTTTCGGACGTAACAGTGGACACCATGCAAGTTTTACCATGAGCAGGTACACATGATCAATCTTTTAATATGTCACATTATTGATTGATGTACACATTGATGTAGGGACACTTAGACCATTGTGTAAATAAATCCCTATCTTTGCATGACCCAAGAAACTTTTTTCAAAATTGTTGCAGACGTAAACAGTGACAACCACGCACGCCCCAATACCACCATATCCTCAGCTAAAACAAAATAAGTCCTAATTGCTCTCACTTTTGATGATTTTAAGGTAAATTAGTAAATTTTCTGATGCATCTAATTGTAACTAAAAGTGGTCACCACCTGTTACGGGGAACAACTCATTTTCTCACGACTGGTCCATACTCTGCATTTTAGTGGGATAACCTTATGGAAAAGGAATGAATAATCATTAAAAGTTGGTCAGTATAGCTAGTATTGTTGTACAAATGATAAAACATGAAGAATTAAATAATCCATAACTTGCCTAATTTGCAATTATGTAAAATTTTTTGTCCAAATTTAACCGCTTTTTTTTTGAAGGTCACTTTCCGATCTTAATTACGAAAAATCTGAAAAATAAAGCGTAAAATGGCATTATGTTTGGTATCATGTTAAAGACCATTATAAATGCGTATCATTGCATACAAGTACTTCTGAAATATGTGGGGCATCTAAAATAAAAGTTTGAATAATATTAGCTTATATTGCTTAGGCAATAGCAAAATATGGTTTTGTCCCAACCTGGTGGAATTACCCAAATCTCAAATGTTACGCAACACCATCTCAACTTTGTGTAATTCTGTCATATATTTTGAGAATTCAGCTATGTTTCCATTCAGAAGTTACGGGGTGAAAAGCAGAAAAAACAAAAGAAGTGCACCTTACTAGTTTTTCTATTGTTGAGGCAAGCAATTAAATCAAATCGGCAAACTATACATTGACAATAACTACTTCCGAACGAATTCCGATTGAATGGGAAAAATTCATTTTGCTAAGAGAAAATTTGTGCTCTTTTTATTTAGAAATATCTTAATATGGCCATTCAGGGTGTACTCTAACCCTTATGTCTAAACTTAAGCATTCTATTATTAATCAAATCATGATTAATCGTGCTTAAAATGATTAAAAATCTGTTTACTATAGGCAAAAAAATGGTTTGGGGTTTTGGGTCCTTATAAATTCTATTACATAAATAGGCTCTTCTCTACAATTTATCTGAGTTCTCTCTTAAATATGGAAAGATTGAGAGTGAGGGAAAAGTCCAAACCAATTCCATTTTTATTTTCAATCAAATTTAGTAGACTTTTCCCTCAACTCAATCTTTAGATATTGATTGTTTCAATCTTTGGTTTAGAGAGTGTTATTTCCATCTATTTTATAGCAATCCTTATACTATTGGCTATGCGATATAGTATTCACCACTAAAAACAAAAGCTTGGTAATTTGTAAGAATAAACTTCATGGTGGCTACTAACAACGATTTTGACCAGAAAAATTGTGAATTGTGAATAATATTTACAGGTTAAACTTTATTGGCATCTCTGAACTTACGTCAATTAACGACAACGCCGTTTCCCCCTATATTCCTCAAAATTAGTTTTCAGACCCTTCTACTATAGCTAGTTTTGACCTATTTCACTTTGGGCATTTCATCTTTTAGTAAAGATTTATATAAAGTAAGTTATTTTCCGGAGTTATGACCCTTATGCTATTTTCGGAGTAACGACCCTTCGGAATACGACCGTATGCTATTTCGAGTAATGACCCTAGGTTATTTTCGGAGTAACGACTTTGAAAAACGACCGTCTGTTATTTTCGGCGTGCTGACCCTTATGTTATTTTCGGAGTAACGACCCTCGGAAAACGACGTCAGTATTCGGAGAGTGACCTTATGGCATTTTCGGAATAACGACCCTTATATTTTCGGAAAATGGCCCTTATGTTATTTTCGGAATAATGACCATCGAAAATGAGTGTATAGTATTTTTCGGAAACTATGACCATTCGAAATAACATGACCATATGTATTTTGGAATTGTGAACCATCGGAATAACGACCCTTCGGAATAATGACACTCGTGTTATTTTCGGAATAATGACCCTTCGGAATAACGACCCTTCGGAATAATGAATAGTGGCACCGTAATCATGATGGTCAAACCATTGGAAGGTCGTCCTCGACAGGCCGCAATCATGTCACACAAACCATTGCAGGTTCATTCTCGCACAGGACGTAATCATTACAAACCCCTGTATGTCGATGTCAAAAACCTTCGTAAGCCGTAATGATGCTCAAACCTCCGTAAGTCGTAATGAGCTCAAACCTCATAAGTCGTAATGATGCTCAAACAGTCGTAAGCCGTAATGATGCTCAAACCCTCGTAAGTCGTATAATGACGACTCAAATCGTCGAAGTGTAATGAAGCTCAAACCTTAGTAAGTCGCAAGGTCATGATGGGGGTTCAAATCATCGGAGTTGGTATCGTACTGATCAAACTAGTAATGCCCGTAATGACAATGATGAACCTAGTAAGTCGTATTCTTGATGAGCAAAATTCAAATGCTCTAGCAAACGACTGGGTTATTATTTTTTTTTTTTTTTCTTATACGCGAACAAAAACTGTATCAACATTTTAAAGCAACAAAATATTTCAAATGAGACATTATTAGAGAGGTTGTGGGAACAATTTTTATTTGTACGAAGTTAAAGTTTGAGTTAGCTAATTGAACTCAAGCAATAGGCTCAATGTGTTTAGTTTATTACGCTAGTCCTTCAGTTGCATGGAATCTGCCGGAAAAATAGACATTATATAATAAACAAATATTAAGCTACATTTTACTGATGTTATAAAGATACATTTAATGACACCCATATCATTCATGCCAAATATAAACAAAAAACGGCTTCAAAGAAATAAAACGTAAACGTATACACAATAAACGTACATAGTAAAAATTTTTGACCATTTGCCACATCTCCAGGGACTAAAGGGCATGTATATGATTGAAAGTGTATATAATTTTTGTGGTGGATAATGAGTGTCCCCTCGACGAATGCCCACACTCTTGATTGATATTTAAGTAGCTAGTTTGGTTGCAAGAAAATGTGGATAAACCACTACACTCCTTAATAGTCGCATTTCTTAAAAGGTTCACCATTCTTAGACTTTTAATAGTCATTGTAAGTGAAGAAAACACTTGATTTCCAACTGCGCATTATGTTTATACGATGCACAATGAATATCTTAGTAGAAGATTGTTAGCCCAACTTAGCAACTGCTTTATGAAGCATAACGTAATAAACAAGGTTTCACGGACATTATGTTTGTATTTCGAAAATATAAAAATAAATTGAGGAATACAAGGAACCAATCATTACATATTAACATGTTTGGGCAAACAAGAAATATTGATATTCGGAAAGAATTCAAGCTGCTAAGTCTTTTTTTGTCAATTTTTTTTAATCATTTGATGTTGTGTATTTTGGCATCCATTCTTTCGCCTATTTTTGCGACGTTTGAAGGCAAATATCTCATAGAAAAGATAATGGAAAGCATGGTAAACTATATTGCCAATGCAGTCAACAGGATCCTATCAAAATCTTACCGTTTTGTTCCAATAAAGCATGTTTAAGAAGTTTTATTAACCAAAGACACAAAATATAGGAAATGCACGTTTTCATGAAATCGACCACCCCCCCTATACTCTTGGTAAGCCCCACTCCTATCTTTTTATACAGGAAATCTTATAGTGAAAAACAATAGAACGGGGTTATAACAAGCCCCCTTCCCTTCCACCCTCCCTCATTCCTCCTCTCCATCCCCTTCTCTTCCCCGCACTTCCCCATCCTATGTTGTTGGTGGTTATTCCCCTCCCCTCCCATCCCTTCCCACACCAGCCCCTTACCACATCCTCCCCCTCCCTTTACCCTCATCAACAAGTATCAGTGAGTAGGGAAGTCAAATGGTGACGTCATTATTACGCGGCTTATAACAAGATATTGCCGCGCCGGTTATTTCATTTACTACAACTATAGAACTTTACCATTTCCATGAATGAACATGTGAAAACTGGACCACGGGTCGGGATTTTCGACTGGCGCCTTCATATGCGTAGGGCCTACAGTCTTCAATCATTCAAACAATCGTTCAAGCAATCAATCAAACATCAACAAACAAATTATCACAAATCATTCAAAACAAATCATATCAAACAATCAAACAATCATTCAAGCAATCAATTCGACATGCCAATGTCGCCTCGTCACGTTTACGCTCAACACTACTACGAGCTACGCGGTAGAGGCACGAGGGTTGGAATTCTGAGGCTACGAGCGTTTGAATTGGCTATACGACTACGAGCATTTGAATATGCGCTTTACGAGAATTTGAATTCTGCTCTGATGAATTTGAATTCTGCTCTACGAGCTACGAGCATTTGAATTCTGCGATCGAGCTACGCGCATTTGAATTCTGCGAGACGGCATTTGAATCTTGCTACGAGAGCATTTGAATTCTGCTATACGAGCTACGAGCATGTGAAGTTGGCACCTATACGAGCTACGAGCATGTGAATCTGCGCTACGAGCATTTGAATTTATGTCTACGGAGCATTTGAATTCGCTATACGAGCTACGAGCATTTGAATTCTTGCGATACGGCTACGAGGCATTTGAATTCTGCTTATACGAGCTACGAGCCTTTGAAGTCTGCTATACGAGCTACGAGCAGTTGAATCTGCGCTACGAATTTGACTTCGTGCTTACGACATTTGAATTCTGCTATACGAGCTACGAGCATTTGAATTTGGATTCCTGCGATACGAGCTACGTGCATTTGAATTCTGCTACAGCCTGTTCGAGGACGACCTGCAAGGGTTCGACCATCATGATTACGACCTGTTCGAGGACGACCTGCGCGGTTTCGACCTGTTCGAGGACGACCTGCACGGTTTCGACCTTTGAATTATGACCCTGATATTCCCTCATACAGTTGACTCTTTACGCAACATTAGTTTCACGCTTTATTCCGTTATCGTCTATGGAGCCCCGGACTATGGCTCCTACCGGACTATATCTGCTTTCACACCGGTGCAACTTATGATAGTGATACTTACATACTGAAAATCTCTAAAAGATTTAAGTTTGATAGAAATTACAAAAATTGCATGTTCTACAAAGTGGAAACTTGTACAAACAATTAAACACTCTGAACTGGCAAAAAAGGACAAAAACTCCTTAACCAAACCTCTCGATGGTCGTTCTAGAAAAAAGTGCAAGCAACCATTGGAATTGAAAATCCTACTCTGCCAAGGAACATAGACGTAAATCAAATTAAACTTGTCGAGGAGAGTAATAATTCAAGCTATGATGACCATGGTAACTATATAATGAAGTTGCGTGACCCGATCGACAGCCTCGTCCCCTATTTTACTAAAAATCGAGATTTTGCTATTAGAAGAAAGTTCATATT
Source organism: Ophioderma brevispina (assembly GCA_023653785.1). Taxonomy (NCBI): domain Eukaryota; kingdom Metazoa; phylum Echinodermata; class Ophiuroidea; order Amphilepidida; family Ophiodermatidae; genus Ophioderma; species Ophioderma brevispina. The sequence continues at coordinate 9,419 of JAMKCH010025943.1, forward strand.
TTTATCCTTACCCTATTGAAATTTAAGGCCAGGAAATGTTTCCTTTCGGTGTTTTGAACAAAACCTTCTCGAAATGTGGTCGAACACGTTATTAAACACACTGCCTTTTTAGTACACATTTTTGCTTCTACTATCCGAACAGCTGGACCGATTTTCACTCAAAATTTGTAATCAGATGTTTTTGGTGATATACTTCCATATAAAGGGGGAAACATATGAAAGATCGAAACATGATCTACTTGTGTGGCTCAATTTCTTATGTATTGCTTTATTCCGCCATGGCTGGTGTGTCCAATTTTGCTACTTGAGTGTCTAATTTTAACAAAGGAAAGGTCACAGAAGTATACCTGCGTTAACTTGTCTGTCTGTCTGTCTGTCTGCCCATCGTTATTCTCGGAGATCACAGATCGTACAGTCTTCATATTTGGAGTCTGGGTGTACCCGGGGCTGCGCCAGAACAAGTTTGCTCTTTCGGGGGTTGTACTAATCGCGAAAACCGTTTAATCGCGAAAAACGGGTTTCAAACAAGTCTTGGCCCTAACTCTTAAAAATAATTATCACAATTTTGTGTCAGAAGGGAACATGGTTGACAAATAAATTGTTTGCGTCAAAAGTATACAATATTGTGTATTTTGCTCAACATATTGGTTACATTTTACCAATCGTCGGGTGTATTAGTGACGGATGTTGCATTTTTATCATTTTTACATATTATTATATACTATTATATACTAAATATCAAAGTCTTCAAATATGACAAGTGTCGAAGCTCGCAAGTACTTAATTAACGATCTTAATTAGAAAATTGTCAATTTTGACGTATGTTGCATAACAGGTGTATTACATAGTGACGGATGTTGAACCCTCTGTCATAGAAGTGTATACTTGATTTCCCACCAGGTTTTTTTAAATACTTTTGTTCGTAAATATTCTCATCTTAAATTTATAACTGACACAAGCAAAATATGTAATTTTAATTACATATTTCTAGTAATAGCAATATTAGTTAATTTTAGAAAATTAATAAATATTGCTATTACTAGAAATTTATATTATTTTTACAATTGAAAGCGGTGAATCTCGGCAATCCACTCAACATCCGTCATTATGTAATAAACCAAATTAAGAAGATTCACGATGACGCATGTTGGTTTGACGGATGTTCGGAAAACGCCGATTGTTGTATTCCATAATGACGGATGCTGAATAACACTTTAGTATAGGGAAAATTCAACATCCGTCACTATGTCATGAACCAATTTGCGTAAATGTTGGTGTGACGGATAAGGTGAGTAATTTTTCCAATGTATTATATCCATTATATCAAGTATGAACTCATGAATATTAGCTAAACGAAATTGTCAATTGTTCATTTCGTTTCTTAAAGCAATATTAACACAGTTTTTTAAGAGCGCCCCCAATTTTTCAAAAATATTGAGATTTTTACATGGTTGCATTGGTAACTGGCTAGTAAACTATACCTGTGAATGGTTAAGCTCGAAAATGTCTGTGTGTCACAAACGAAGGAATTAGAATTAGAATAATTATTATCGGGAATCCCGATAATAATTCAACGGCTGCTAGAAAAGGCCTTCCAATGTGAAATAGCCGGGAAACAGCGCCATGTACGTGTCTACTCTCATCCATTAGTTGTTTTATTGGTTCAGACAAGTCAAGTTAGAGGTTATCTTCTCGAGGTGGCATAATTTCATCATGGACGGACATAAACGTAGCATTTCCAGCTCTGCCGTTAAGTCCAATCTGGGATCCCAATTATTCTAATTACAAAATTTTATGATAAATACGCATTTCTTAGCATTCTCGTTCGCAGGTATAGTTTCCTAGACAATTACCAACGTAACTGTGCCAAAATATCAACTTTTGAAATTTTGGGGCGCTCTTCAAAAAAATGTGCCATTTTTGCTTTAATCGGATTTGATCATTTGAATCGTATATTGGAATGTTTACCGACTCTTTAAAGTTCGCGATTTTTCAAACGTGATTTTCTCGAAAACAAAAATTCGTATTTTGTTTAACATCCGTCACTATGTAATACACCCAGCGCAATTATTTGTATTAAATAAAACAGTGCTGTGTATTTTTTTACACAAATGTATGCAGCACTTTACCAATTTGTTGACTATTTTCCCTTTTGACACAACAGCGTGGTAATTAATGTAGTGGAAATGTTTTTTGAAAAGGTGGACAACAATAATTGTCTTTCCACTTCTCTAAACGTATTGGCATTATTTACAGGCTTAAATATCTCTTTACAAATGGTGCTCTCCTTAAGCTAACGAATGCCTTGGTCATGTCCCTTTTTTCATTATTATAATTGCAATGTTACTCCTTGCAATAGACTTATCAGCTGATATAAGAACTCTCAACTACTGACGATATAATGAATTTTCTGTACTGGGTTATTCTACTTAAAAGATGGAAAATCAACTCTACACACATTGCTCCGTCACATTTGTATTCTCGCTTTAAAGCTATACTCGATTCGCGCTGATATAGGAGCTGTGGAAAAGTTTTGGGTCTGTCCATTAGGTAAATAGGGAAGAAGGTGCATTTTAATCTATCAAAGTCGCTTTGGCTGCCTCAACACTAGAAAGTATTTGGAAAGAAAAGGGCCAATTAAAACTTAATTTTGTTTACTGTACTTTTCTGAATTGAAGCCTTGGACTGTTTTAATACCCAATCGATTTATAAATCAATTACCTCACTTCACTGTAAAGACGGTGTTTAGGAATTAACGCTTTTCTGTGGTTCCATGCTAAATCGCTATAATTGTTTTTAAAAACGTGTAAGAATTCTGATTGCAAGTGTTTAACCTTCGTCCTTCCAATGGGGGTTACCACCCCCCCATCGGAATGATTCCCTGTCGCACAAAAACGCAAACGAATAGGCTTTTATGTAATTGTAAGTTCCCATCCTTTGCGTCATTTTAGCGAAAAAAGGATGTAACCAACACCAACCTTCAGGTAGGTCATGGGGGTGTCCCGTCAAAGTTGATGGTGTGTGTGTGAGAGTTTGTGGTGTGTGTGGGGGGGGGGGGGGGTGTGCCACCGTTCCGAATTTAACGGGTAAAATGCCCCAAAATTGTACTTTTGTTACGTATGATGCTACTGTACGCTATACTGGCATATTTTGTATTTCTTATTTTTTTTTAGAGTAATGACAGGTGTATGCTTAAACCACGTTGAAGATATTTTCTTGCATGATGGTCGAAAATGGTCGAAAAACCGTTGACTTTGGAGATTTGCTTTTCAATAACGTTTCAATAGCTCTCAGTTATGACGTACTATGACGTCATACATTAAACTTTGATAGTTTGGCACTTTAATTTTGAAAAAGAAAGGACTCAGTAGCTATACGCTGATACCAAACAAGATGTTTGTGTCCTTAATTACGAAAAAAATCAGTAACACCCCACCCCCCCCGCCCGCCCACTCCCCCTCCCGCCCCCCCCTCAAAAAATTCCCCCCCCCCCCCGTTAGTGGAAACGTAGTAGAAAAACCACCCTTGGTTGGATGAGGGTTTAAGAATAATATGGCCGCATTATAATTAAGGAAATTAACAATGATATTTGGAATTAAGCATGGGAATAATAATTAAAATTCCTAAACACATTTTTTACAGTTCATTGTACTATCCGACTACCTCGGCAATTTACATAGATCTGGTCGTATTTTGAATGTTGTTTTTGAGTTTGTGGGTTTAGAGGCCAAGGTTTTTAATTTTCCAATATTTTATCCAAACCGTGCTTCAACTATTAAGACTACAATGTACCATCTGTGAGTGTGCCATTGACCATTGTATAGTCGTAAAACCATTGTAAACATTGTTTACCCATTATTCAGGATTCAATAGCGCACATGCCTTATCCAGGTAGTAATTTCATTACATTTTAACGTACAATACTTTCACCAGTGACTCGCTAGCACCGTGTGTTGCGTAGAACCGCACAGTAATTAAGAATACAACGGACACTATGAGTATGATGAGCTTTCATCAGGCACAAGATGCCGACTTCACAGTGTTGAAGAGAGATCTCCAAGGCTTTGGAATGAACTCACTCCCTTAGTTGAGGAAACCACCCCTACGTGCAAATCCATTTAAGACCACAAGGGAGTTGCGTGCTTTCCCCCCACCTACGCAACCGTGAGCCAAAAACGTCAGCTAAAAGTACCCTGGTCTGGGGTCAACACCCCTGGAGCACTGTGATAAGCCTGTCCCTACCTAGGAGTTTTTACGTTGGACCGCACTCTCTCTTATAGACCCACTCTAGAAGACGAAGAGATACAGAATGTTCACGCAATCACATCTTGAACAAACTACTCACTGGAACAAGCTGGGGGTGCTCGCCCACATACCTTATGATCGACGGCACTTGCCCCTGTGCTACTCAGTGTATGCTTGCCCTGTATGGGGAAGATCAACCCATGCCAAGAAGCTTGATCATCAATGCGTTGTAATGCCTCCTGTCGGCTTAACACAGATGCTCCGTCCCACCCCTAGCAGGCAATTGCTCCACTCCACCGTCCGTCGTAGCGTAGCGAGCATTCAGAGCGTAGTTGCCAAGTATCTATGTGAAGCACTCTATGTCTGGACAGGTACCTGCTTCAAAAACCCCGCCTAACTCCTGAGAGCTTCCCTCCAATCCTCTTTGAAACAGTCCTCTAAGGAGCTCAGAGATTCGCCTTTGAAAGAAGACCTTGCCATCACGCAGTAACAACATATTGGTATTGAACCTGGTGAGCATCTCCCACCTGGACCTGACGCCTCATGGACTGAATGGCGATGACTCAACAAATTGAGAACCAAAATTGGCCGTTCTAAGGTTTCCTTGCAGAAGTGGGGCTATCGGGCAGCATAATCAGGACCGCGTAAACCTGTGTTGTGGAACAGCACACAAACATGGAAAATCTCTTGATCTGCCACTTCTGGAGCAACAATGCCCAAACAAGGACCTTGTGGAATTCATTGAAGCAGCTAGACGTTGTCCCTATCTGTCTGGATCATTTTGAGAACCACATTGTTTTGGACACGATAAGAAGACGAACGCAATTCATGATAACTTCCAATCCCCTGGCAATCTGTGCTGTGGGGCAAGACCAGTCTTGGACTGTCCAATTAATGTCGCCATACGTCTTGTACTCTTTTCCACACATCCTTAATGGCTGTAGCTACTCACTACAAAGCGGAAAATACAACTGGTGCCATGACTCAAACACCTGAAAGCAATTTTTCCCTCACATAGCTTTTCGCACAGCTGACGGTACAACCTATCGAAATCCAGTCTTACCAATGCCTAAGACAGAGCCACCAACATTCTGCCGGCCAATGACTTGGATTTCCTGATGGATGAGGAACACAAACAAATAGTGTTTCCTCCGAAATCCAACTGAGACAGCAAGAGACCGAATCTCACCATCTTTTCTACCAACCAAGACCGTGATAGAGGACGGTCCTAGGAGGAGAACGCTATCTCAGCAGATGGCAAGAAAGAAAGTGCAAATACCCAAGATCTAATAGCTGACTGTGAAATGCAGAGATGGTCTACATACTTCTTTCCAATGAAGTGGAAGCAGAGTTTGCAGAGAATGCTGATCAACCTCGTGATATGGACGGCATACGCTCCGGAACGCTATGGTGTAAGAACCTCGAATGGACCCCTCACATGCCGTGGTGGCCCAATTGTTGATTAGCGCGGCATCCGAGATCTGAACGAAAGGTTGTGGGTTGTCCCCATCCACACAAGATTATGTGATCAATAATGCTACGTCGGCGTTGTCCCTCACTTTCTCAGCGTGTTGTATTTCTATCTTCATCTTCATGGCAGTAATTCACAAGATGTTTAAGTAGCTCAAATTTCTCTCATTTTATATATCTATTAATATATAGATATATATATATCATATATATATCTCTACGGGAATCAAAAAAAATGTGCAAAGATGAAGATTATCTTGACCTTACTGCAATCACTATATCATAATTTGTATTTTATAAAACTACATCTTAATATACTTTCCAAATGTTGAAAAAAGAAGAAATTGATTAAAACAAAAGCCCGATTGACCATTTTGTAAGAAAACCCCTTTTTTCGCCATTCCTATTGGATTTCCACACATTAAACTTGTGTTTTGTGAGAATGTATACAAAATCAATATCATGATGCCTTTATTATTTCAACTACGGATTAATCAATGATTTAATTTTATAACAACTATGACGAATCCAAAACTAATTTACCTGTTGCAGCAGAGCAAGAAACACAGATCTTTCCCATGGTTAGGATATTGCAGAAGACGTTTATTCGTGTATTGGCAATAGTTGTATCTTATACCTAGATTCAGTAGTAGTGGTTGAAACCACAATTTCATTTACAGGGCCCGCCGAAGAGAAATGGCGGGCCCAGGGTGGGGGAACCTTGGAGTTACGGGCCCTTTTAATACCAACTTCGTTTTTCCTAGACCTGTTGTGCCGAAATAACCGCCGGCTGCCGGAATACCCGGTGCCGAATTTACGCTTACTGTTCGGCATGGCCAGAAGTACCCGGGCATTCGGCAAAGGAGTAGGGAAGTGGCAAATAACGTGCTGTTATGTGTAGAGCACATGTTTTAACGCATTTTTTCGTGATTTTATGGACGATTCTACAATGAACCCATTAAAAATCGGCTTTTTTGGGCTTTAGGAAACAATCATTATGTAATAGTAGCGTAATCCGATGTTGTAACGCCAAAGACCCCCACTAGACCCCATGAAGACCCCTGGCTAAACATTCGTTTAGCAAGGTGCCGAATTCGGAAACAATTGTATACGTTTTTTATATGCATTGATTGTAAAGGTCGCATTTATTGATTAGGCCGTTGCAACACGGGTTAGGTCTAGGGTTGGGGTTATAGGTCCTATAGGACCTATGGTCCGATTAGGGTTAATACTTAGGTCGGGTTTTTGTTATTAGGGCCCGGTGCGTGATAACAAATATTGCCGGGGATTTTCTACCCGGTTTTCTATTGAAGAGGTTTTGTATATTTTTTTTCTGATGGAGGGGCGGGGGTCTGTTAAATTATATTTTCAGTAAAACCAAGCACCTATCTGTATATTAGCAGTAAATTATGATCTAACTAATTGTGTGTGTGGGATTGCCGCCGGGGATGGCCGATGGTGTTGGGTTCTATGCAATAGGGCCCATGTAACTTTACATTGGGGGTTATGCACTTTTCCAACACATCTTTAAATTCCTGTGGCCCGCTCCCTTGTCCATAATGAACGGGCCCTAAAATATTAGTTTAAAGTCTAATCTTAGCCTGTCGACCGACTGAATCCACTAACACCTATTATCGTGTCATTAGTGTCCGTCGGCAGCCATTGACATAGAAACTTATTTAACATCCAACAACTCGCCGCTGTAATCAGGATCCCCTGTGCCGAAAAAAAAACAACCCCCCCTACTGTTATACCATTCTTTCGGCAGGGTTATACGTAGCCCGCGCATTTTTGTCGGCAATGATAATTGCCGAAAACGCCGGGCGGTTTCGGCAGATACTCCTGCTGTACGGCAAGGTCATCTGCGAAGATCGGGCGTTTTTCCGGCAGTATCCCTGTATTTCGCGCGGCGCAGCAGACACCCATGGGGGAAATTTGAAATTACAGTGGCTTGCGAAGGCATAGGCGCCGTATAATGTAGTTGATGGCAAGTTTATGGGTGTTTTGTTTGAATTATTCTAATGTAGATTGTTTTATATGGAGGCGGCCCAGGGGTGGGGTGCGGGAGGCGGGGGTGTCCAACCCTTGCATGTGTACTTTCTCAAAACCCCCTCATAGAAAATTTGATCACAACAAACGAAATTTGTTAGTGTTGTTTCACTTTTTATGATAGAGGATGATAAACGGTTTTAAAAAGTAAAATAAAGCTGATGGTTTTAGTTTTTTGTTTCGAATATAAAGTGTTCATCATGGAGAGTTCGTATATAATTAGTGTTTCATGGAGAGGTTCATAATAATTGAAGCGGCCATTGGGTGGATGCAGGCGCAAAGCGCGGAAACCCTGCCATGTTCACATTCCAAACCAATTTCCTCATGTACACTTAAACTGATAGAAACAATTTGAATCGGTAAGTATTCTACTTTATAATGCATGACGCACACCCGTTTATAAACAAAACCTACTTGTTTTGTGTAATTTCCAAAAACCAAGAGAGGCTTCTGCACTAAATATTTTTTATCGCGCAGTAGCGCGAAAAAACAATAGTAGGCCTCGGGTAGCATTATCGTTCAGGAGGGGAAAGGCCCCCGTACATCCGGCCAATGCCTCTCTCTCCTCCATCCTTCTCTCTCTCACTTTCTCTCCTCTCTGACTTTTGACCAACCCGCACGTCTGAACGGGCCCTAGGACCCGGGCCCCCTAGGACCCCCCCCGGGTCCCTAGACCCGGGTCCCCTAGGACCCCGGGTCCGGGTCAATTACCTACCCCCTTTAAATAACCTAACTAAAACCCCCCTCTCGGCGCCTGTTCATTTACACATCAAGATTAATTGGGTGGATTTTGGTGTGAAATGAATTTCTTTTTGAAGATCATGAAGGCGATCATGGCTATTAATATCAATTAAACAAAATAGCATGGGTCATCATTACTTTCATAAATCTATTATTCAGTGATTTTATCAAGGTCAAGTTCATCTGCAACCCTTGCACAATTTTTTTTTGATTCACGATGTGTGTATATATATATATATATATATATATATATATATATATATATATATATATATATATATATATCGTCGCTGGGCGGGAAAAACCTCATATGTAAAAAGTGGGCCCCATTGCTAAAACCTCATATATGCATTTTGGTCACATCGGGTTGTAGCTTGAATTTCATGCTAAATATGATAATAAATCATATGGCACTTTATTTCAGAATCCGGAGTAAATAATTACCTAAATTTATTTAGAAAGGAAAACCTTTCTAGTGCATGGCATTACAGTAAATTATTCAGTTCTTGGTGTCTCTCGAAAATGTTACATATGAGGTTTTGTCATGTAACCGTTTTTACTACATGCGAGGTTTTGCTTTTAAAGGTCAAAGGCACATATGAGGTGTTTGGTGGGTTAAACCTGGTTTTGTGAGCGCTCAACCATTCTACTTCCCTCAGAGCACATTGCTGGAGTTGCTTGTAGCTCCATCTGTCTGAATGCCTTTGAGCTTCTGCTGAGCCAGATGACATAGCTCGATTTGAGTGCAATTTTGACTGCTGTATCGATTATAGCCTTTCTCTTTCCTTTAGGAATGCCCAAGGATGCCAGGCATTTCTTGACTGATGTATTGCAGAAACCTCTGCTTCCTACTTCCATTGGAAAGAAGTATGTAGACCATCCTCTGCTTTCACAGTCAGCCAATAGATCTTGGTATTTGCAATTCTTTCTTGCATATGCACTGGATAGGTTCTCCATAGGGCCCGTCAGCTCTATGATGATCACTGTCTTTGTTTTGGTAGAAAAGATGGTGATATCTAGTCTCTTAGCTGTCTCAGTGATTTCTGGAGGGAACACTATTTGTTTGTGTTCCTCGTCTATCAGGAATATCCAGTCATTGGCCTTCTTCAGAATGTTGGTTGGCTCTGTCTTAGGCATTGGTAAGACTGGATTTCGACAGGTTGTACCGTCAGCTGTGCGAAAGGCTATTGTTACGAGGTGGAGTTCAGATTCTCAGGTGCGATGTTTTTTCTGATTTGCCTCTACGACGTATGGTGCCAGACCTGTAGAGATTGCTTTCAGTGTTTAGTCATGGCGCCAGTTGTATTTTCCGCTTTGTAGTGAGTAGCTACAGCCATTAAGGATGTGGAACAGCGTACAATGACGATGATGACATAATTGGCAGAGTCCAAGATTGGTCTTGCCCCACAGCATCAGATTGGCAGGGGATGGAAGTTGATCATGAATTGCGTTTTTCTTCTTATGGGTACAACGTCTGGCTGCTTCACTGAATTCCGCAAGGTCCCTGTTTGTGCATTGTTGCTCAAGCAGTGGGCAGATCAAGAGAGGTTCCATTGTGTGTGGTGCTGGTTCTCAATCTGTTGAGGCATCGCCATTCAGCCCATGAGGAGTCAGCTCCAGGTGGGAGATGCTCACCAGGTTCAATACCAATAGATGTTACTTGGTTGATGGCAAGTTTTTCTTTCCACAAGACGACTCTCTTGAGCTCCTTAGAGACTGTTTCAAGAGGTTGGACTTTGCTTAAGAAGCTCTCTCTGGATTTAAGGCGGTTGGCAGTAGGTATCTGTCCAGACATAGGGTGCGTCACATTAGATACTTGGCAGCTACGCTCTTGCATGCTCGCTACGCTACGACGGATGTCTGTTGGAGCACTTCCTGCTAGGATGTATAAGTTTTCAATTGGTGTTGGACGGAGGCATCCTGTGATAAGCCGACAGGAGGCATTTAACGCTGAAT
>JAMKCH010025944.1:0-49600 GCA_023653785.1 Ophioderma brevispina
GCATTTGTGTAAAAATGATGTTTTCAAAACAGGCCAAAAAAAGTTGCACTTTTAACTTGTTGGCAACTTATTGCAACATAATGTGAAATGGAACCCTTTAATGTGGTCCTTAAAGACACTATCAGTGATTTGCTAAATCAGCAAATCGAAAAAAATCATCAAAAATCAGATTTTTGCATGTATGTAACAAGTACAGGTATCCTAACATACCCTGCAAATGATAAGACCAGAAGCAACCTAATAAGGACAGAATCAGATATTTTAGTCATTACTGTCCAAACGGACACTTACTACAACACGTAATTGAATGGAGAATCGTATCTTGGAACGCTGCCGTTTTCTTCCATTTCTGTCAATTCTACAGCTGGAAAAGGTAACTTTGAAAATTTTACAGACTTATCCTACACTTTGAAGCTATTCCTGCAAATTTCAAATATTTTTCGAATCACTGATAGTGTCTTTAATGCATAAACAATTTGAAATGCACTGCCAAATTATTCAGCCTAGTAATCCCGATTACATAATGCTTTTAGTTGATGAGGGCAAGAAGTGATACAGGTTATGGGTCATGAAAAGAAAAGATAATGCTTTATGAATTGATTCAGGTGTGGGTCATGAAAAGAGAAGCTAAATTTAAATGAATGCTTTAGGAATGAACTGATTGATGATTGATGAATGGCAAATGTTGCAAGAATTCTTTCATGACACATTTGGCAATGTGATTTCTCTTGCAATGGGTTGCTAAACTGAGTTAGAACGAGCGAGATGCACTGCATTTCTGGAAGAAGGGGTTTAAGAGATTGCAAGGAGAATGCAGCTGGTGAGGTCAAAGATTTGCCTCGTGAGGGAGATGACCCCGCTGTACAACAGTACGGCAGGACATGTCCATCATTAACATGGCAGATACCCGGCGCAAGATTACAGGTTAGTAATTTAAAATAAAGGAATAACATTTTGCATAACCATTTGCGATAACAATTGAATTAAGCCAAAATAATGTTAATAAAAATAATGACTCGTCTCACATTTCTTCTTTTTCAACTCGTCAAATTAGAGGGCGTGTACACAGAAGACGAGGGCAACCGAGAAACGCAATGTGTCTCCAGACAGTTAGGAATAGACTCAATGAATATGGCCTACATGCAAGGAGACCAAGAAAAATGGTGAAGTTGAATCGACAAAGAAGGGAAATGAATCGTTATGTTAAATGAAACAGTTTTAAACATGCGCTCAACTAAACTGAAGCAGACTTAAAGTAATGAACTTTTTGTAAACATGTTGGCACTTTAGAAAGTTGAAAAGTGCAACTTTTTTTGGTCTGTTTTGAAAACATCATTTTTGCACAAATGCTTGTTGTTAGAAAAAGGCATTACCTTTCAACAAATGATGAACTGTATTACATGGAAAAATGTTTCCTGTAAACAATAAATTACTTGATGCGAAGAAATATACCCATCAAAGTGATTTTTTTCATGACAAAGTCTGGTCATCCCAGAGGGGGACTTATTTTTGGGGACCGTTTATATATATATATATATATATGTCTCCAATAAATCGGCGATAATGGGGAAAAAAATTATGTATAAATATCCCGATAAAAATTCAACATGGTACCCCGAACTGAGACACAAAAAAGAACAAAGAATTATGGGTGCCAGTGGCGATAGTGATAGGCGTACCGATGCTAGCGTGGGACCGCTACCAGGCATGGGCGTATACCGAAATTTTTAATGTGGCATTAGGGGTGTCTCAAGGCTTTTTTGAGCACAAAAAAAATGCACTAGTTGGATCATTTCGTAAACGTATATGACAGAAAGCACAATAATGGATATTATATAACTCTCGCGCAATTTTAGCCATGCAATAGTTTTTACCATTGGGTCATTCCATGCCAATTACATTAAGGTGTGGAACCCACCCTCTCAGATTTTGTTGAAATTGCAGTCAAAGGTACATTTCATGGGGTTACAGAGGAGGTCAAAAGGAAAAATTAAAATTCCATTCCGTTTTGAAGTTATGGGCTCTCAAAGTTTTACGACTCGGACTATAAAATTGTGATTCAGTATTTAAAAAAAATTTATTAATGCTATTTATATAATCAGTAGTTGCCACTTGTTGCATCAATAACAAAGCAAGTAGAATTTCTTTGTATCCCCCTAGTAAAAATAGGCCCTCAAATAGTTGCCATGGTGCGAAATGGACTAAATGGGACCAAACATAGAGGGCGCTTATTTTGACGCGTACACCTGATGAAGTTCTAGCATTGAAAAAATATTAGCATGCATACACTATAACACTCATTGTGATATAAGTTTTGTTTTGTATTTTTGATGTCTTCAATGAAAAACAGATGAAGCAAAGTTTGGCCCATTTTGGTTTAAAAGTTGCAGAATTCAGAAACCTTTATCAGAAAAAGTGCAAAATTTGACTAAGTACTAGGAAAATTTTGAACTGGGTCACCTAACATGTCATGTAGGAATTGTTTGGGACATGTTTTGGATGATACTGATCACATATAAAGTGGTCTATAGTGATGAAAAAAAAATCCCAAAATAGTGGAAGGTTTCAGAATTCAGCAACTTTTAAACCAAACTGAGCTTAATTTTGCTTGATATGTAATCCACATTTTTTCACTGAAGACATCAAAAATACAGAACAAAACTTCTATCACAGTGATTGTTATAGTGTATGCTGATATTTTTTCAATGCTAGAACTTCATATCAAGTGTACGCATCAAAATAAGCGCCCTCTATGTGTGGTCCCATTTTAGTCCATTTTGCACCATATGGCAACTATTTGAGGGCCTATTTTTACTAGAGGGCAGGCCTACAAAAAAATTTCTGTCTGCCTGGGACCTTCGAAAGAAGTGGGCAAAATTTTCTGTCAAATATGTGCATGAAGTGCACATCACAAGCACATTTAGCACAAAGTCCATACAGCTGGCCCAGTACTAGACACACTCTGGTGCAATCTGGGCCTGTATTTTAACCTTTTTGTATAAATTTAGGGTGTTTTTTTTGTTTAATTTTCCTTACTTTTGAAAATTTTCTGCAGTTGTCAATTTTTTTCTGGGACCTGCGGTCCCATGGTCCTGGGGATTTTGTAGGCCTGCTAGAGGGATGCAAAGAAATTCTACTTGCTTTGTTATTGATGCAACAAGTGGCAACTAATGATTATATAAATAGCATTAATAAAGTTTTTTTAATACTGAATCACAATTTTATAGTCCGAGTCATAAAACTTTGAGAGCCCATTGTTACGGTCACCTTGACCAAGGCCAAAACCACCTCAAAACTACGGATTCAAACTCCTGAATAACTAGACAATACACTGTGAACTTGATTACAAATTTTAGAACAAAGTATTTATTTCAATTGTGTGTTTAAATCAATCTCAATCAAACACCGATTAGGTATCAATAATCAAAGATTAATCTATAATAAAGTTGTTAATTTATGAACTACTAAACTTACTACCTGGTGTGTGCCGCGACGCGGGCTGCAGCGAGATTACAATTAAGATGCCGAACTTGCAAAGAGTCCTGGCGAGTATTCAGCGCAAAACTCCAAGTTCCAATAGTGGGACGTGGGTCCACGGACTACTTTCCTCACTGAAAAAACCAGCTCCTAATGACTTCCCGAACGCGGAGGTCGACTAAATCTAAAGTCCAAAAGTGCCTGGAGCTTGTTTATCTGGATAACTCAGAGGGCCACGGACTCAAACCGAACCCAACCCGCTACACAATTGAGATGGGACGACGACGAACTGCTGGAGCTGAGACTACTATTGGAGATTGTACTAGACCTGTGATTACTGTCACTGTCCAACTTGGAAACTCTGCTAAAAACTTGGAGACAATGTTAGGAAAACGCTCCTTGGAGTTACTGATGTTGAATACTCCCCCTCATCGTCCATCTCCACCAGAAGCTTTCTATTCCTCTCAAACAAACTAGAAGGAATCTGGTCCCTCTCTAGATAGGGTTCAGGTGCTAAATATAGTCCATTACATCAGAAGGTCTGGAAATGCCATGTAATGTCTAGATTTAGGAGCTCGATAGCAGCTACTCACTACTGTGTAAAAAAATTATGCAAGCAGTGCCCACCTATCTTCATCAGTGAACCTGGGTCGGGTCAGTTCTTCTGGACTTAGTTAACTCCAAGAACTTTCCAAACCTTTCCTTTGAAATCACTAAGGTTTCTAATACGCTTCTCCTGTTTCTGTTTTCTTTTCTGAGATCTTCTGTTTCCATTTATTGTGGCTTCACACACACCAGTAGCACAAAACCATTATATTTTTGTATTACATTATTTAAATTAATTTACAATATTTATGTGCTAATTTAGACTTATCTTACTCAAAGTGAATTCTTGGGGGCTGTAACACCATAACTTCACAACTGAATGGAATTTGAACAAAGTTTTCCTTTGGAACCTCCTCTATAGCCCCATAAAATGTACCTTTGTGCCAATTTCAACCAAATCATTGATGGGTGGGTTCCACACCTTGTGTTTGTGCATGGAATGACCCCACATTGCACTGTACATTGCACTTTGGTAAGAAGCTATATTAAATTGTTATATACAACAAATATTGAACCTGCTTAAATTCTTAGAATAGTAAAATTATCATAGGCAAATTTTTGGATGTTCCATTTCACTCGCCTACGGCTCGTGAAATAGAAAACCCAAAATTTGTCCTCGAGATATATTCTTTACTATTGCCAGGCCACAAAATCCCCAGGACATGGGACCCACCGGAGGTCCCCAGAAAAAAATTGACAACTGCAAGAAAATTTTCAAAAGTAAGGAAAATTAAACAAAAAAAACATAAAGCCCTAAATTTTATACAAAAAGGTAAAAATACAGCCCCAATATTGCACCAAGTTGTGTCTAGTACTGGGCCAGCTTGGATGGACTTTGGCTAAATGGCTTGTGATTGGTGCACTTCATGCACATGATTTGACAGAAAATTTGCCCACTTCTTTCGAAGGTCCCGGCAACAGAAATTTTTTTGTAGGCCTGAACATTCACTCATAGGCGTCAATAATATGTGTATACTATAAACATTAGCAATTTATCTTAATGTCACATATTTTTACAAAATTACTGTGATACATTATTGACGAAAAATTTGAAGGGTTCAGATCAAACACTTTGACAATTTTATCATAAACATTCTGTTAATATTCCGTCAATTTTTGACGGAAAAAATCTCCATTCAAGAACAATGTTTCTAAAAATGTTTCAAAGGCTTTTTTAAAGGAAGTCCATTATTGGTTTTAGATATCATGTTTATACATATTGTCCATGATTTAACATCATTTGGGGCAAAAATCCATCCATTGGTTTTTCTGGAGGGCGACAAACAACAGTGCTATGTACTGTAATCCATCATGTACACCACTGTAAAAATAGCAATATTTATTAGCCACTTGAAAATAACTTCAATAAGTTTGAGCAGGTGCCTTATTTCTTTCTGTAAATGACAATGCAATTTGGGATAACATAAAACAAAAAAATATGAACAATCACAAATCGAATTTTGGTAGCATCAGAAATAACATTTTTGCTATTGTTACCACCCCACAGTCCGTCAATATTTGGGCAAGAACAAGAGCATTTCTGTCTCAAATCTCCTCGCGGGAACAAACAGCCAGGCCCGAGATCGATCACAGCTTCAATTTCCATCAGGCTGGTGGTCAGTCATGTCACGGCAGTTGCAAAATTGCATAAGTATGTTTATTAACCTTTTTTGTATAATCTGGTACCTAATCACCTCCGTCAATAAGAGTACTATTACAGGTAACAATAGCACAGAATGATGCAGTCTATGGCCACGAACCCTGAGCGTTGGGAAAATTAAAGTAATTGTGTCATTGTTTGTAGCACGATAGGTGATCATGCAGGATACACATTTACTGTATAGATTACGCGTTCACGATGTTGTCGCAGTGGTGTACATCATGCAGCGATGGGCGCTATCCAATGTTCGATCGTCGATTATGCCAACGTATAGGCTAAGTATTTGACGAAAGTTTTTTAATTGTGACAGAATTTGGTTGGAAGCCCTGCTAAAGTTATTATTCTTTTGATGACAATGTGCTAAGGTTATGATATATTGGTGCATTCCGAGCAATACCACAATTATACTCACACCAAAATTGTGAAGTTATTCATTTTAGAAACATGTATACTTAGGAATGATCAACTAGTGCATTTTTTGTGCTCAAAAAAGCATCAGACCCCCCTAACGTGCCACATACAAAATTTTACGTGCGCCCACGCTATACGTCCCACGCTAGCATCGACGCCCAAACCTATGACGTCACTGGCGCCATAATCCCTTTGCTCATTTTTGT
Source organism: Ophioderma brevispina (assembly GCA_023653785.1). Taxonomy (NCBI): domain Eukaryota; kingdom Metazoa; phylum Echinodermata; class Ophiuroidea; order Amphilepidida; family Ophiodermatidae; genus Ophioderma; species Ophioderma brevispina. Next base: position 6,361 of record JAMKCH010025944.1, read on the forward strand.
ACCTTCCTCCTCCCCAAGGCTCCACTTGCGGGGAAGGACTAGTGGTCATCGTAAGATACATGTATAAAATAGAAAACTTCACAATTTTGGTGAGTAGATTCTATTTCATCCATTTATACATTTACAAATATCCAACTATGCATGACTGCCACACGGGTCACTAGTGGAGGAAGTGGAGCCGGTATCTCAGTATAGGGGGGTTTCTCGCCATGTTTCTTTTAATGGAAGCTTTAATAAATTTGCCCCAGAGTAGTAAAGCCATATACATAAATACATGATATATTCATAAAACCAGCAATATCAGGGCAGATACTTATACCGGCAACCTCACCTTATGAGCATATTATAATGATGCATGGCATCCCTTCTCTTACTCTGCTGCTTATGCGTGTACAGGATGGTTTTGGCCCACGTTTGGTTAGTATAAAGGACTCCTTCATATAAATATTTTGAAATGTAGTAGGCGTCCTCCATCTTGCTGCGTTCCATAATATCAGAAATGTTCACTCCTAAGTGAAAAGCCCAAGATTGTTTCCTTGCACTTCTTATCTCATGACATGAGGTGTTTTAGGCGAGTTACTGCCAGTACGAGGCTTTCAATTTTAAAAGCATCAGAGTATGAGGGAGTGACCCATGTGATAATGTGTGTTTTGTTGCAGGTTTGTAACGGTTTTTATTGTAGTGTATAAAGACGTGGCAAAATTGATGAATCCTAATTTCCTCAAAAGGCCGTGCGTGTAATAATGTCAGCGATCCTGACTGCCACCAGCGTTTACTCTCAGGATCACCATTAACATGGGTAGTCTTGGTAAGTACTATAGGTTGAGGTTGTCATAACTGAGTGTCTGAGTTTTAGCTATGAAACCAGCACGAGGAAGGAGAGTGACATTGTGAGAGTCCGAGAATCCCATATAGCTTTTTGTCGGTATATAACGCATGAAATTTCGGAACCACCTTCTGGTAAAGCCATAGAGGAGAATGCTGCTTTCTTGTGTCAAGTCAAAGAGAGTGGCTTTGTCCAATGTTCAAACACTCGCCCTCCTAACGCTATTGAGGACGATGGGAAGATCCCAAGAAGGAGGGAGTTTCCGAATAGTTGGAACGTTTTTTTAACATTCCTTTAATGATATCCGAGAGACCCTTCTCTTCTCTAATCATGTCCGGCTATCATGGATATAAAATGGCAGACAGGTATTTTCCTATAGTCGAAGGGCTTGAGATTTTCTTGAAAAAGAGACGTCAGAATTATAGCCACGGTTCCTACAGAGGCAGTATGCGATCAACTTATGTTTCTTGCATACCAGATATTGGAATCGTCGAAGTCTGCTATTGTAGATAATGGACGTAGACTTCCATTCTGCTCCCGCCTGCCAGGGAGAGCTTCTTCTGAAAAGCCCTTGCGTTTGAAGGCCAGCTTGAGAGAGCCTCAAGTCAAGTTAGATAGACTTAGTCTTTGGAGCGACACGCTTCTGTTTCTTCGTCCACCAAATAGATTTTGCCTTAAAGGATCATCTTGGATGGTCTTCCAGCATGTTGACCCCGCCTCAAAACCAAACCTGACGTGGCAAAATTGGGCTACAAGCAGCATCTAGCATGACCTTGATTCTGAAACTTCGTCAGTACTTTTGCCAGAATTGTTATCAGGTTAAAGGCGAATCAATCAGTTCTCCCAACTTATTGTAAAGCATTCTCTCACCCAGGCTTTCCTGTTCCGTGCCAGCCACATGCAATATGTTGGGAGTGGGTGATTTTGCTGTTCGCACACGATCTACCCATGGGCCCTTGTAACTGTGTTGAAAAATCACTGGCATATGCGGCTGTTTGAGATGCCCTCCACGGTTGATGATTCTGAGAAGCTATCAATCTTGGCTGATTTCCCCCTGTAAAGACTGTTCTGCGTTACAGTTTATGACTCCTGGTAGATGTTCCGCCTTGAGTAATTGAATGATACTGACACCAAGAGAGGAGGCGGATGGTTGTAGTGCACCGGAGTATACAACTCTTTGTCCCCTCTTGGTGATCTATGTAGGCAACACAGTGGAATTGTCTGATCTGATGTTCACTGACTTTCCCGCCCAAAATCATTTGTTTAACCGCTTTAGGAGCGTTGTACTGCTACCAAACTCTAGGACATTTATATGGAGCATCCTTATCATCCTTGGACCAATACTACTCCCTTATTTCTTTGGATCTCCACAATTGGTATGCTCCCCCATCCTGTCTTCGAAGGCATCTGTTGTTAGAATAACTTGATGAGGAGCCACTTGGAACTTCTTTCCCACCATTAGATTCTTCGGGGTGCTGAAAAAACCATCGTAGGTGCTCGTGAATCGTGGCTGGAAACAAGACTTGACGTTTTTTTAGAATCGTGACGTAGTCCTGTATAACTCCGGGAGGTGTAGCTGGAGAATTCGCATCCTCAATCTGCAGAAGGGTAGAAGGTCACCAAACTTGCCATCATCCCTAAGCAACGGAGCCATATATGAGCCGGAGAAAAATTCCTCTTCAGAATAGCAGATACAAATCCCTCAATCTCTTGAAATATCGCTCTTCTGGTGAAAAGATTTGGCTTTTCAAGTCAAAATCGCTCCTAGGAACTCCGGTTACTGGCTTGGAATAAGACTTGATTTCTTTAGGTTTATCATAAAGCCCAGCTTTCATCCCGATTCAGACCACAGTTAACTGCTTTAACAGACTTGGATTTGCTGGGCTACAATCCACCATCGTCGAGATAGACGAAACGTTGGACGCCACCTCCTCCAGAGGTTCTGGCCACTGGCCTTTTACTAGTCTTGTAAGGTAATAGAGGCATTGAAAGTCCGAATCAGAACTTGGAATTGAAAGAACTGTGTTTGTCGAATCTTAAGCGAAGCATTTTTGATGAGAGGAAAACTAGAAACTGGAACATGGAGGTAGACGTCTTTTAAATCCAAAGTCGCGCCGAACCAGCCCCTCTTCAACTCTTTGATGACCACTGAATGGGTTTCCATCTGAAATGTCTTGGTCCAAGATAAATCTGTTCAGAGGCATAGATTTATGAATGTCCCTGAGTTCCTCCTGTTTTCATTTGGAGCCAGGAAAAAATCGAAGAGAAGCCTTCCGATATCTTCTTTATTGGAAAATTGCATTCTTGTCTTAGCAATTCTTTCACTTCCTTCTTTAATATCATAGCCTTAAAGTTCTCTTTTGGCATAGGCGGATTGGCAGAAAGCGACTTTCATCGGCGGCGGAAGACGGTAACCTCCAAATGGTAACCTTCGGAAATATCTGTAGAAATCCTGATTCGATGTTATCGATCCCGACGCGGTAGGAAAACTTCCGACGGACCCCCCCACTCTGGCGTCAAAGGTAGTAGGAGTTAATTGTAAACTTCCTCCCTACTCGCATCCCACATCTGCGCCGCTACGCTGGAGTAGGAAGACTAGCTTCTGAACTGTCTAGAGCCTCTATAGCTGGACTTGCTATCTTTAAGCCATATTCCGACCTTCCGAAATGAACCTCTATTCCCTCTATATTGGATGACCATAACTGAGGCCGAAGACTTCTGTCTGCTGTAGCCATACTCAAAGGTCTGTATCTATAGGTCTATATTTGGAGGAGCCTCTGCTTGTTACTATTAGACCTCGTGGCAGCTTGATCTGGCGCCCTTTACACGTCTTTCTTCCGGAGAAGCTAAACTAGAACCACTGTCCTCCAAAGAGATCCCTTCCTCTGGGCGTTTAAGGAGAACTTCTTTGCTGTAAAATTCAAAGCATCAACAAGCATTCTTTCTTTTCTCTTAGATCCACTAACGTAAGCACTCTCGTGAAAAGCTCTGCAGAAACTTGAGAAGATCTCCGCATAGTAAAAAGGCATCTCTCAATAGCTGCCCTTAGACAGCTCTACATTAGGCTCCATTAACCCGTTCATAAGGTGGCAAGAACAACAAGGCTACATTGAATTCTCATTCCATCACGAGTGATCTGTTCCAAATGGCAGAGATCGGCGGTCCTTGCCACTCATTCCATGAATCAACTCTATGGAGCGTTTCCTTAGTTTTTTCTTAAGAAGAAAACCTGCCCGCCTTCAACACCACTGGAGGCACATGTCTTGGCTAATGTAAAGTCTTCTCATCAGATTTCAGTTTAATCCTCTCCCAGCAAGGTCAGTACCAAAGGAACTTAGAAGAATTCTTTATCTTCCTCACTTGAAGAAGGAAAGACTCCGGAATCCATCTGAGAAGGGCGTCTTCCCCTGATAATCAGTCCAAATAGACGTCTGAACCTTATCATAGTCTGTCTTAAGTCGTCGTAACAGGAATGGATAGGCTGTTCAATACCTGTTTCCTATAATGCTTTACGGCCAAACCAAGGTCCGCAGTTGTATAATCTTGAGTAGTAGCAGAATCACATTTCAATCCACGCTGAACCAAAACACTGCCAAAAAAGGTGCAGCAACATCTGGAGATAGGTAACCTAGGTCTTCAAAGTCTTCCGTCCATAGGGAGTCAACATCGGAAGAAATGGAGCTCCAAATATGTTGGGGATTCCTCTTACTTCGTAGCCTCAACTAGATCAGAATCTTTACTTACACAAAGTATCACGATTCGCTCTTGACTTGAAGTACCAACTTGAATAGATTTGTGCAATGCATGGAGTAGCATCAGTCAATAATGGTTGAGTAGTTTCGGTGGCTTGAACTCGAGGAGAAGCACTGGTAGGAGCAGCATCATGTTTAGGCTCATTTCTCTTTCTGTGAGAATCACATTTAGTTTGATTCACAAAGCGGATAATCCTCTATCCAATTATCAGATCTAGCACCTTCGGGAATTCAGTAACGTCATGTTCAACGGGGACTTCTCTTTAACATCATAAAAATCCCTTAACTCCGTCTTGGAGTAAATAACTTATCATAGGGCTTTGTATATAGATTTATCCGAGACATCACTCAACCTAGATCTTTCTTGGAAGATTCCACTATAAGCGGCATTTTCACTTTCACCAGAGAAACGAGTCGTCTAGAATCAGGTCGGCCGAGGAGAAGCCACGACATATTCCATGATAAACAGTCTTGATTAATGGACATATACATGACTTTTCACTATGTCCTTTGAACCTGAAGAATCTTTCGTCCATCGCTTTGGACCGTTGACGTGGAGAAGTACCTGAATGAGAGCCTCTAGATCATCTCGATATTAGTCAATGCTAGAAGAATCATGATGCTTTCTCTTACTACGTGAATGAGACTTTCTAGACGGAAGAGGAGAAAGTAATTCTTAGCACCAGAGCCATCCCTAATCTGGAGAACGACTCGACGGCTGCGACGGCTGTAATGTCTCTCAGAAGAATCTCTTTTACGTCCAACATATTCAAATCTTTACTTCTCTCAGAACAACGTCTCTACATGTGACTATCACTGGTGGCTTGTGTATGGACCTGCTGAGTGCGGATCAGCTGGAAGGAGAGCGACGTCTACAGGAGGTAGAAGAATGATCCTTAACCTTTCTGGAACCAGATAAGAGAATCCGAAGAAGGAGAACCCTTTCGGAAGCATGACGACGGCTGTCTTTGGGTAGACTGGGAAGCCGACGGAGAACAAACCTGAAGCTGAAGAACGTGGGCGACCGACGTTTGAATAGGCGAGGAACGATTAAGTATTCTTGTCCGGGAACGCGGCCGGACGGCCCTAATAATGTCCATATGAACGAACTGGAGAACCGGAAACACAGGACTACTTGGTAAGAACTGGGGCTAGAAACTATTGCCGTTATCGTTTTACACCTCTACGATCAACAACTTTAACTTTCTTCAAAAACGGATTCGGGAGGAATAGGTCTGACCCTCGTCGAAAGAATATCTAACTCACGATCAATAATAGTCTAATGTTCCTTTTAATAAGTTTCAGACTTGTCGGTACACCATCTGTAACAGCGGCGGCCCTAATTGGAATAGACTGAGTCAGCACCCGCGGACGATATCACGCACGGGCCGTCAGGAGGAGTAGAGCCGCTTCTTGAATAATCATCTCTCTCATTCTATCTCTATATCATGCGTCACGAAGCCACACTCTATTACGGAAATCTACCGATTCCCGAGTACAACCGGTACCCTTATCAATACGCTATTATCATCAATAGGGGTTAACAACGGTCGTTTGAGATTCACTCGCCGCCGCACGAAGTCGCCCACCCCCCCCCCCCCCCCTTAATTTTTTTACCCCCCCCCCCCCCACCCACCCTCATCTCATTATCATACACACCATCTGTAGCGCCACGGGCGCGTGGACGAAGTGTTTATCATTCCCTCCATGGAAATAAGTGCCAGCCTGATTGTTATGTATCTTGTGATCACACTGATGAGGCAGAAGTTCTTCCCCTTGATTAGACTGCAAGTCGTCGGTCACTTTAATGAATATAGCCCGGCAAAACCATGGCTGGATTTCTTAGACTTATAATGAGGCAGCACCGTCGGACTACTCAACCGTTGAAATCTTCAATTCACTGTGAATGGAGGGGTGGGATTGACCAGCCAGTCGGAAAACATCACTTAATCCACCTGGGGTTAGCTTCAATAACTGGCCTTTATCTTGAATAACTGCAGGAGTGCCTGGACGGGTAAGCCCTACAAAATGTCTGACCGACAGCCTCCGGGCCACCGTCTAAACAATCGCCTGGTGACTAGATTCAAGGTCACTTGAGTACTCTTGACTTCTTTAGTTGAGATGTCGGGGTAGAGACTTCACCGACGGATGACCCGGAGGGAGATGCCCCTAACGGAGCAGGTATAGTCTTAGCCTTATATCCTTAGGTCTTCTAATTCCCTCTCCTTATATACATCCAATTCATCACAGTACTTCTGAATCTTCAATTCTGTCCACCCTTTGTGAATGTTACCAGGACTATATCTTGTAAACTTTCTAACATTTCACACAAGCTCATGCGTACTTGTCCTGTCTTCGAAGGAACTCCTTGCATGCTGACCATCGTCGATCAACCTCCGTGTATACGGTGGATTCATAGGGCTGCAACATCAAGAAGAAAGCTACTTGTAATCATTGTTTAGGTTCGAAATTTTAAACCTGCGCCGAGAACCATGAAAATCAAAGGGGTGGAACAGAAAAAGTCCAGGAAGACACGACGGACGACATAAAGAACAGGGCACCTCCCCCCCCCAAAAAAAATTTAAGAAAATTTGTGAGATTCTCGCATAAAGCAGGTAGACACATTGAAGAACATCACAAGACATGGCGCACCGCAGCTATCGACAAGTTCGAAAAAAATGAAACTAAGCAATATGGAGAGACCCACACGGACAACACATATCCCCAATAATGCCCTTGCGGTCTAAGTGTGGACTTACGTAGGGGGAGCTAAACCCTGGCCTATGGAATAAGCCACTTCATACCCGCACATGACGACATCGTGAAACAAGGGCCTGAGGCCTCGCGGGCAACCTGTAATGGGATAACACATATAAATATAGATCTTGTACTTATGTCAACAGCTTCCAAATCAAAAATTCTGAACTGCTGCCGAATTCTGAACCTCCGATCGTCGATCTTGAAAGTCTTCAAACACCACACCACACATCCAAACTTCCGATCACCGTAGATAACTTAGACTTATATCAGATATGAACTATAGATCTTAGTCTCCAATAAAACGGCGTATGTGAAAAATTTGTTGTTTAATCCCTCGAAAAATTAACATGGCGCCCCTACTGAGACAAACAAAAAAGAGCAAAGGATTCTGGTCGCCATGACGTCATGGTTGGGCGTTGACCGATCTAGCGTGGGATCCGCTACTAGGCGTGGGCGCACCAAATTTTTATGTGGCGTAGGGGTGCGATGGCTTTTTTGAGCACAAAAATGCCTCTAGTTGGATAGTTTCGTAAGGTATAAATGGAGAAATAGAAATGCAGTTTCATTCATTCAAATGCCACTCAACCCTGTGGCTACTATAGATATTGGTGAAAAAGTTAGACAAGGGCGAGGAGTGCTAACATTACCATTCATTTTCCGCATTTATCCGTCCTTGACATGTCACATTAGCAGTATTGTTATTTTGTGTTTTACAGAATTGACAATATGATTTTACCATGGGAAAACCTTGCTGCTATTTGTAGTATTACCCGCCGAGACCAATCTGCAATACTTTGTTCTAATTAAAAAATGTTACACATTGCCTATATACTCCAATGTTTCTCAAACTAATATCGTATCGTGGAAATAATTAAACAGAAAAATACTGTTTTCACCTTAAATTGAAAGTAGGTGTGTGCCTATGGAAAGTTAAGCTAGTTAACATTAACACATTTAATGAAATTATTTTTCCCCCCTTGTGGTAGGTTTAATTTCTGGTCCCATTATTGTGCTTCTGTCTATTGGTGAATAGAAACCTACAATATGAGAAAACAATTTTATTCAGCCCATTATGTTTCTTCATCCCATTCAATAAGATAACACCTAAAACAATGAATTACACTTTCAATGCCTCTTAACATAGACCTAACATTTTAATGAAGCTCATTGGATGCAGAGGAAATGGAACAGTATGTTCAAATGTTTGGGTGAAAATGAGTGTTTTACTCAGTAAAAAGACAATTTTGAATCTGTCCTGTTTTTTTAATTATACCTTCTACAATTACAGATTTAAATATTCAATTAGGGTTACCAAAATGAATGTTCTTGATTAAATATAAATTAAAGACCAGAGTGAAGGAATGAGGCCAACGGCTATATATCAAACGTGAGACCTGCAGCACCTACCGTACTGCAAACTAGGTTAATTTGAGGCATATCAGAAAAATATAATTCATATAATAAATGTTTTGGTTAGATTATATCCTTGGATGTTATTCCTGTAATCCATATCGACTTATGATGATTAACATGGGCGCTGGCACCAATTTGAGCATTCGCAAACACGTCATCTCATACTGTCGTATATACAGTAAAACAATTTTCACAGGGGTTATAACCCTATTAATGTTTTCATTTTTGAATGGTTTAATGGGATATACACTCTATGCAAAAGTAATTACTTGATTGATGCATTACAGCAGAAGCTACTTGCCAGAAGTCTTTAAAATAGCCTAGGGACTTTATGACAATATGCACATTTGTATGCCAAAACTTTCGTTACCCGTTGCCTCCAAAATCATAATTATCTAGGGTAATCCTTGGTGCAACTAGTCTTGGTGTAAAGGGCAAATACCTCTTATTATACATATGCTTGTTTTTTTGTGTATGATGTTTTTTGTATGATGCGAGGCTTACTTTGAAGGAGATACCACTTTTTGTCTACTTTTTCATTAGTATTTTGATCAATAAAGTTAAGACCTGCCCTACTGCAATTTTTATAGCATATGTGGAAAGATTTGAATATTTCTTTCAGAAAATGTTTACTTTTCATATGCTAGCATGTATAGTTTGTAAGTTATAGGTTTAAGCTCAATATAATGTGTGATACTTAAAATTTGCAGACGAAAATGCCAAACAAGCTAGGCCCCACTTCAAGACGCGGCCATATCCAATCCTTGGCGATAATCGTCACAAAAATCGCCGAAGAAAACAAATTTCCCAATGCACGCACGGGGAAAAACAAGCGGTAAAATCTACAAATTATCACCCGAAAAATCGGCGCGAAAATTCAGTGGCTAATACTGTCTAAGAGTATATAACAGGGGTGGGTTAAATGGCTTGCTACACAAGATAATGGGACTTGTATACTACCATTGCTTAAGGTGATACATGTACAATTTCGGAACTGGTTTCACAAACGTCGTATCAGTCCGATTCAGTCGGAAGCAAAACCGGGGTGGAGAATATTCGATGCCGAGTTTTGGTTCCTAGCTTGTCTATCGGAGAGAGATGCAATTCGTAATCTTGTCATCAATTCAAGGTAAGCAGTCGAGTGATGAAACTATATGTCTGGAATCAAATATGAGACGCATAGTCTAACATGTTGTGACGTTGTCCGCGTATGCACAGCTGCGCTTGACCTAGTAACAAGCGTCCTAGTAACGTAAAATACGTTAGCGAGATTTGGCCAATTCAGCCGAGGTCAATTGTACTTTTGTTGCATGGCTACGCTCGGCGCAAACACCATTGCGATCGGCGCAGGGCGTCGCATCTCTGATTTGATTCCATAGATCTATAATAACATGCTAGCCCGGTGACCTTATGACTGGCATCTACAACTTGGATGGTGCGAATGATTTAACGTAGTGGTTGTCGTCCCCACATGGTTTACTAATAATGGGATTTCTCTGACTTTATCAATGTCACCAGGTGCGTCTGCAGGACAGCCACAGTATTGACAGCTGTTTGAATTTAAAAAAATAAAACACAATCCCATTTAGGGACTGAACATACAAAACTTCTCAAACCACAAGTCTGCCTGCAAAAAATTTTAAAGGACACACCACCACTAGCTACAGTATACGAAGAAGAATCGGCAAAATTTTAAACCCCATGTCAGCTATTAAATGTCGATGTTACGAAAATGATGGCGATACAGCTACCATGTGTTTGCAGCTGTAGCGACCTTCGGTAAAGTTCGGACTGACCATCGGAAATGTCACGAACATTCATCAGTCACATGATGGTAACTCTCATTTACCAACCACAATACAGTGTGTGGGCGTGGATGTAATGCACTAAGCATACGGGCCGGTACGGCAAGATGAGACTCGTTTCTGGTCTTCGACGTCATATCCCAAACAATAACAAGGCGGTTCTCGAACCACAAAGGTCCCCCGCTAGTCGCGGTAGTTAAAAGGAGGAAAAACGTAAACATACATTAAAGTCACAGGGAGGATTGTGATGATAATACCTTGGATGGTCACCAGATGACCTGAAACAAATTCTGGCTATCAGTGTGGACTATACCACCCCCAAGTTCCATGACCATACAACCATTTGTAGTTGTTTGACCCTTGGATGGCCCCACATGACCGTGAATGACCTTCAGAATTTTCAGCACTGAATTTTGACCCACACCCTTCAAGTTTCATGACCATACAACCCTTGCATAAATTGACCTCAGATGACCCAAGTTGACCCAGAAATGACCTTTGAAAAAAATTGCATAACAATGTTGACTCCACCCACCAGGTTTCATGGACCATACAACCATGCATTTGATGTGACTTGAATGACACCGCGTGACCTTGAAATTTTCGGGCACTGATATTGACCGCACCACCAAGGTTCAAATCCTACACATGTTTAGGGATTTGACCGTGAATGGACCCACCATGACCTTGAAATGAACCTTCAAAATTTTCGGCACCCAATGTTGAGCACACCCACCAAGTTCATCATCCTACACAATTGACAAGGTTTAAAGCAATTTTTGGACCACATTTGAACTTTGAACCCATGGCACATGGGACCATCTACGAACTCATCTGCCGCACTTAAGCGACATCTATGGTACGAAGATGGATACTCATACTTGCTTAGATTAAAAGATATCGTGTTGACAGGGTTTATAGCAATTTAACCCTATTTTTATACCACATTTTTTGACCTCATTTGACCTTTGAGACCTCATGACACATATGACCACTTTCGGATCCCACCCGAGCGCATACTCGAGATACTCTATGTTGTGAGATGGCACCCACCCTTGCTTATTTACAAGATTCAGCGTTGGACACACACACCGCCACACACGGACGGGAGCATTTCTAATAGTCCCCCCTTCGCCAACAGAAGTTGGCGGGGACCAATAAGCACATGTTTGATCATCGGATAATCTACACTGAAGTAACGCACTTTTCCAGAAGTTTTACGCTATTTTTCGACCTGCAATGGGTCCAATAATATAGTGGGACAATGAAGGTTGAAAGTCTACTACCTGTGGATGCGATTGAAACGGTAAGTGCCTCCTACATCGGTGGGGAGGGGTAGGACATTCCATCTTAACAGCAACAGCCCAATTTCAAATCAGCATCACATCCAGCCGACTCAAGTGCTATTCCTTTCAAGACTTAAAAACGGTAGGAGGGGCGCTATGACGCGTATCGGACTGTACACTCAGATTTGACTAAAGTCTTGCCTGGTCACTAATATTTATAAAGTGATAGTCCAATACTTGTGTGATTTGACCCCACACAAATGCAACATAACAATTTTTGGGTGTTAATATACCTGACATAGTCCAAAAAATATATATAACAAGTCTACCAAATCAACCTAGGGGAACATGTAGAAATAAGGGCAACTGTTTGTACATGGGTAAAAAAATAGAATTGTTCGAATTGATTTTAAATGATGTACCAATTTATTGGCTCCTCCTAAGGTTTAAAAACAGGCTTAGTTTTGGGCCCTATCTACTCGTTATAGTTTAGTACAATATGCTCATAACAGTTCAATGCCATCCTGTGGTTAAATTTAGAATGGTCCCTATTTTGATCGGGACTGTTGTAAACTGGTTAATTTGTCGCCACTATATAAGTAAATGTAATAGAACTTTGTTTGAACTTCTATATAAGGATTACAGAGCGATGACTAGTGACCCTCCCATAGACCCTGTAGCCCCATTGACATTTTTGCTTCCAATTATGCAACGAATATTTATAGATGGTGCAATCAGTATTTTCGGGTTCTGTACGGTACCATTAGACGAACAATTTGACACCATTTTATATAACAACTGATATATCGAAAATTTACCCCCATTGTTACCTGAACCATTTTGACTCAAACTATTGCACTACAACCTGCAGATATGGCACCCTATCCCTTCTTTTTTTAATCCTGGAATGTAACGAACACGTTGCAATACTTTTCAACGTGGTTTTGATACTTTTCATATTTTGGGACCCCTGTATAAACTTCCCCCCTTAAAAATATATGTTCCACTCCTTTGATTTTATTAGACTTTGGATATGTTTGTTTTTAAGCTATTCTCAATACAATTCGTTTGGAATTTATTCGTTGCAATAAGTGTTGGGTTAAGGTAGCATTCATTCTATTTTTGACTGGCCTATGAACAGGAGGAGATTTTTGTAGGAATACGAATTTCTCTCAAATTTTCACTGAAGCGGTTTGTAGACCATGCCCTACCGAGAACGTTTTTCCGAATGTTGATTGGACAAACAGGTGCAAAAGAAACCGCAAACCTGTTTTTGACTTGCCTTCTCATCGTAATCTTTCCCATAGAACCATGCTCTTGACTTTCTCTGGTCGTGCTACAAGCAACTACTAAATCATCCCTTATTACATAAAGACGGCGTTTCAGCTTATCACTTCAGTGTGAGCTATACATTGGTAGGCATTCGAAATATGTAAAAACCGGGGTTCCAAGAAAAATTGGGGGGGCGCTTCTTCCTGTAAATCTCCTCATGTCTTTTTTAAATCTAAATGAACCGTTATTGAAATTACACCATTTTTGGCCAGCGGGTTAATCACTAACCCCGACATGATTTTGAAGTCAATAATTTAATTACTCTAATTATCATGATATTACTAAGATTGTATAAACTAGGATTTAAGAGGTAGATTTTTTTAATGAAAGTAAGACAGACTTACTGCCATAGTAAATGCACGTTACACGTAGCAGGTCCCTAAATTACCGTTTGGAAATCCGCCAATGCCCAAATCGGCAACATTGTGCAGATTCCCGTTTAGCCTCTGTTTGCATAGCAAATGCTACCCATTTTGAAGTAACTGCTACCAAATTTGGCTTGTATATCCATTTGTTTTACCATGCCAATAAGCAACCCCCATTTGTTAATAAAATTGTCAAAAACTGCTATAAATTTTTTCGAAGGAATTTGCACGCTGTCGAGCAGGTTGTGTCTTACCCCCCATCCAACATGGGACTTGCATTACACAAAATTTGATGTCAGCGTTTATTGCTTCGCGTACGTACCATACTATCGCCCACTACCCCTATGATCGGGCTAGCTCGTCCTTAGCGTTTGCACGTCGTCCGTACCTACCTCCTAACAACGCTTGTCGCTACGCACGGGAGTCTATTGAAAAGCCGGGGTGGGTGCGCATCGGATCCGCTGCGGAATAAGCAAATTCGGAATCAGTACAAAAACAACACTTATTGAAAATCTTTACCTTTGATGTAGTCCAAAATTATATTTATATTATACGCACGTTGTTTCCTTGACTAATTTTCCATTCATGGTTAAAATCTGATGATTTTGAAACGGTGATTTCTTAACCGTTAAAAATCTCAATTTAAACATAGCAGTCGCCCCACCAGATCAGTGAGTCGCCCCTGGATTGTTCCCGGTTTATTTTCTTTAGAATAGGCACGAGCACGCTTATTTTCGCTGATTACCAATAAATTACGAACATACACCCGGAAGTCATGGAAGTGGGAGACGACTGTGTTTAGCTTCAATTTTTCGGTCACTTCGTGCCCTTTAGGGCCAACATTTCACGGATGCAGATGTAAGCATGAGCTGTGCACCGTTTGTATTTTTAAAATCGAGCTAGTAGGGATGCTAAGACATCAAAGTTTTTCATATATGCACGGATTTCGTGTCATCGAAGACTGTAAGTATACCAAAATTCTTGACTTTGTGGCACAGTGAGCTACAGTGGAGCCCGTTCTTTTTACGAACTACCGCTCTGGCTCTATTGGAGAGGAGATAGTAGGGGCTATCGTAGCGGAAATAGCCAGAGCAACCTCGGGCTAATCGTGGACCCCAACGACACCATGTATGTCATGCACCTAACTAGAGTGTGAGTACTGTATAAGTGGAAATTTTCGCGAGGTTTTTATTTTCACGAATTTTGCGAGTGAACATGAAAACGCGAAAATAAAAACTCGCAAAAATAACCTTTTCCAATAGATTTGTATTGAACTTTTGTCAATACCGTGAAATTAAATTCTCGCGCATTTGGCCAAACTTAAAATCGCGAAAAAATCTGTACGCGGAAATTTCCACTTATACAGCAATAGTTTCTTGGCCCTGGCCTGGTGTACGCGCGCGCGTTGCTTAATTGTTGCGTGAAATGCGTCTACGTGCAACCCGCTGGTGCGCCGTTTTGGTGGGGAAGCGGGCGTACCTAGTAACTTGGCCAAGAAATTATTACTCCAACTATAGCACTCATGCACTCGCGCTGTTGCCGCTGCCTTGTTAAATTTGTAAAAAGTGCAGCTCCGTGCTGTCACTGTATGGAAGGTATTCTAGAGGTACTCCAAACTCTGAAAACTCCAACTTTTGGTTTGGGGATTTTATCATGTCTTTCAGGCGTTCTATCTCGGTCATTTTTGTACGCTTTTTTACAAGCAAGGAGAGTAAGTAGTTCTGCTGAGCATAACCTTTTTGTCTTTCATTCATCTTTTAACATTTGGACATTATCGTATATCAGCTAACGTAAAGCTGATATACGATAATGTCCAAATGTTAAAAGATGAATGAAAGACAAAAAGGTTATGCTCAGCAGAACTAGGAGAGTAAGACCAAAATGTATATTTTGAAAACTTTCAAAATTCGATTTCCAAGATACTTTTTCATTTTTTGTGCCAATTGTATCGCGTTTGCTGATTCAATCAGCTAATAAAATTTTATAATCAATCAGTGTGATTACTGATTGATTATGTTATATAGATTTACCTTCTTGGTCTTCAAATGTTATCAGCGCTGCAGTTACTTCGTCGTTGTGTGGGTTCCTCTGTAACTGAATATTATTGACATCGGCACCTCCAAAACAAATGTTGTTTTTGAAAGTGTATGGTGAGTTTGTCCGACAGCTTCACAATGTCTCCTAAGAATAGAACAAACCAAAACCGACGAGAACACTGTTCTCACACATTCTCTGTTTTGGTTTGGGGCGTACGCAATGTAGTGTACTGAGTAGTAGTGTAGGATCAGTTGTCTTTTGTTTACTAAAGTTTGTTCACATGATAATTCATTCACGTCAACGTAAAATGCATGGCACCCAGTCTCACTCCAGTACCAACGGCTACAAACAGAAGCTATTTTTTTTAACAAACACCAAAAATCCCATGTATGATGATTTTCGAAGTTTATTACAATGGACGTTCCTCAAAAACTTTAACACGAACGAGACACAGTCGCTGGGGATAACTCCGTGCTATCGATGTAACATCGGGCAATCCCCAAAACATTCACTGCCATTGGTTAAAGGCGTCAATGTTCCAACTTTGACCAATCATCACATTTGCATACGTCACTGTTGTGACTGGGGAATCCCAGCTTTTGTCGCATGCACAGCTCATTCAATGGCCAAATGGCGGATGACTGCGACTGCTGTTTTGCATCATCAAGAGTAGGCCGTAGATGTGCAATAAGAGTCATTTGTCGGCAATTATATATACAGTTCAGAAACTCAATGGGGAACCAGGATATAAAGTTCAAGACAACCTGATGATTGAATAGTTAAATATTCACAAAATAACCTCTGCAGGGACGTGAAAGGTAAATTTTAAAAAGAAGGAAGTGACTATTGACTATTCGCCAACTAGTCCCGGCGAATTTACTGTTTGTGAAATCTAGTTAACCGGACAAACTTATGCGGGCGCTATTTATCTAGTATATCTATCATATCACACAATAGTATTATCGGTTTATTTCGTAAGCTTATGTAGGATTAAAATCAATCACACCCCCATCCTCCCTCGCTATTGTAGTGGATAGATCATCGATTTATAATGCAGGTACACAGGTTCGAATCCAACCATGGCCTTTTTTCAATAAATTTATTTCAATATTATTTTTGAGAAATTTACTAAGTCCAGTAGTTTGTCCGGTAAATCGATTTCACACAGTTTCGCCAAAAAGATAGTCCGGCGAATAGCGTTTTGCCTAAAATAATGGCCCTAAACTTGGATTGCCGGCCAGTAGACTGGCATGGCATGATGTGATACCAATATGCCATTTTTTTCCCTCTAACCTGAAACAAAATGAACATTTAAATATTTTTTAAAAGAGGCAGTAGCGAGATTAAAACCCGAGACCACTGTATCTTGAGGTCACCTATACTCTGCGTCAGTAAATTCTGAAACAAAACTCAGTCTGGCTACTCATGTACTCGCGCGCGCGTAAACCCGTGAAGCTGTGTGACACCGCTGACACCGCCACGGGAATCCAATACGCAATTCACAACGCGCGCATGCCATTTTGTTTCAGAAATTGTGACGGTGATTATACCTAACCACAAGACCAGCGAGGACGTGTGCCAGATTTGGGCAATTCTAAAATGCCCATGATATACTTACCTGCAACAAGCGTGCGACCAGGGGTTGACACTTAGCGCCTGTCTCTTTTGCTCCCTTTACCCCCACATAATGGCTTATGGCAAAATACGAAAGTTCGCAGCTATCAACAAATTTATGGGCCCCTCCTGTTTTATTAACCTCAGGTAGGAGTTACGTGTTCACTGTTTTAACGCATGAACGTACGAACTGCGCATTGCAAGACTTGGCTATATATAGCTCCCTCGATTGACCTAGGCCCACCCCAGTTTTACGGGGTATGCACACTGAATGTTTTTCATAATTATTATTTGTTTTTTCAAATGCGCTATTTCAGTTAGTTCAAGGTCAAATTTGGTATGTTATTATCAAAATTTAGCTCCTTAATGCTCGTTGATTTATTTTGTCATTTTTATAATTCAGTTAATATTTTGCTACAACCTTGCAGCCTACAATTCGGGTCCCTTCAATTGAAATCCCCCTGGAATTTTTGTAAAAATAACTTAATTTCAACCGTATCTCTTATTTTTAAATCATTTTAGAAAGTCACAGCTTTCATATAACACCAATTGCACTTTAATTCTAAATAGTCTACAAGATCATCGCCTATGTATTGTTATCCCCAAGGTGATAAATCTGGACTTTTTGAGTGCGTGTTCCCACCCCCTAAAATCTAACAACCCTGAGTCGTTATAGCGCCCCCGTAAAGCAAGGCCAGGACCAACCGTTCGTCCACATGTCATCTCCTTATTTTAATCCTTCTTGTGTGCGCTGTAAAATCGCTATTGAAAAAAACGCTCATAGCGTTTTGTCAATTGCTTTCAGCATCAATGTCGCTGGGAGCGTCGAGCGATTGCGGTTGATTCAAGTTCAAACTGGCTTGCGTAAAGGTCCATGGCAATGCTTTAAAATAAGAAGTTTATAACCACCGAAAAATTTCATTCATAGTATGTATTGTTACATGTAAAATCTGCATGAAGCAGTAGTTGAGAAACTGTATCTTCAGCTGAAGAATTGGTTCTTTATCATCAGGCAGCAAAAGACAGCAGTCATGACTAACCAACTGCAAAACCCACTTCCACCTTAAAGTTTTATGCGAGTGCATCAACCATGTCTCCGACTTCAAATAGCTTGGTTGTATGATGGCTTCCAGTTCTAATAACCTTAACAGAAACGACAGCCCTTGCCCTGGGCAAGCATTTTTGGAAGTTGAGCGCGTATGGAGAAGTTCAAAGTATACCAATCGAATGAAAGTACGCCTCTTCACACAACTGCGTGACAGTATTTTTGAATGGCTGCGAAACTTGGTGCTGACAACCAATTTGGAGAGTAAGGTCATTCTTTCGCAACATGTTGCTACAGAATCATGCTGAACGTCCAGCGCATTGATCGTGTTCCCACATGCCAAATCTATGCTGCTACAGGCACGGAGCCTCTGAGAAAAAACCGATAAACTGAAAGAGACAAGCTTCTTTCTTGGTCTATTCTAAGGAGCCAGAGGGAGAGCTTAGTATAGGTTATATGCTTTCTACAAACCACCGCATGCAGAGGAAGCCCAGGCCGACAGAGAACATCATATCTCTCCTACATCCAAAAGCCCTTGGGGGATAAACGACATGTTGCAACCAAAGGCTATCTCCAACTTTGCCCAAAACAGAAGTTACTGGAGGAAACTTGCGATCGCCTGCTGCGGGCAGTCGACTGATTATGATGATGATGATATTTGATAAAAAATTGGCCTAATATCATGCTTGTTTGGGACAAGCTTTAAAGTAATTCCAAAAAAGTGATTATCGCGCTGGCAGCGATACCCGCGTATGACGTCCGAGTAACAACTACGCGATACGCTTCATGATCGTCATCGTGGAATGGACGTGCGCGTGGCCCCATTTTCTTGCATACATATACAGTTGACTTCTCGCGATATTGCGGGTACGTGTTGTATCATATTGCATAATTTTTCTGATTTGGTGGGCTTCAAAATTATGATAATAATGCGCTGTATTGGCGACGGCTGCACCAGCGGCTACTTATACCGCAGGAGAAATCAGACGAATACTTAATTAAGTTTCCAGACACAGAACCGACAATAAGAGGGTACCCTGGAGTGGGTTTTTTGTTCGTACCCTTGCCAACGCGTTCCTCCCCGACCAGCCCCCTTCCCCCCTGAATTCGAAATTTGAATGGATTTATATAATTGTTTAAATAATGATAATATTATGTGCCCTGCTCCCACTAAACCCCGATAAAGGTCGGTAAAAATTTTTTTGAGATGTGCCGCAAGATGTGAAATGCTGATAAACCAGCTTAACATGATGTATAACATGTAAACATTGCACTTCCTTGTCATCAAATAATAACTTGAAATTCTTCTTTTTTGTTTTTTCTTGTTTTCTATGTTTTTTCAAGTTATTAATCTCTAATCTTTCTCCTAAAGTGCTCTGTCGACTTTGTCCCTTGTTTTTTGTGGGAGCAGGTCACATATAATAGCTTCAAAGTTTTTTCATCGTCATTCAATGTGTCATGAAGTCAGGCATCGTGTCGATGTCCATTGGTTCTGCATGCTGTTATCACTCACTGTTGCTTGTGTCACGATGTGAGCTTTGTTTACAAAATGGTTACTCTACGTCATTAATGGGGTGGGGTCAAATCCAACTCCATCATCATAACAATACGCGTTCGCGAAAACAGTAGAAGGCAACCCCTGTCATTTGGGTATATTTATCCTTGGAATTTTAACACTTCCCGATGTTCACACTTTAAAAATCTGTTTGCGATATGATCATGATACCGTTGAGTTACGAAAATGTAAGAAATTAAGAAATGTGTCTCCTCAGCCGTGTCCATTAACCTTTTAAGGGGTCGCTTGCAGTGGCGGAATCCGGATTTGAAAACGTCAAAATTACCGGGGAGCTGAAGGCTGAAACTTGGTCCAAAAAGCTCCAAAATGGGCTGATTTTGCAAGATTTTGCGAATTACCGGGGGGCTCGCGCCCTCCCCCCCCCGCCTCCCTGTATCCCCGCCTCCTGTCTTTTTTTATTGCTAGCGACTTACCATTAGATATCGGCAAAGCCGCTTTCCCAATAAGCGACGGAAGTGAGGTCAAAAAAGCTTTAAAAATCGCTACGCTCCTTGCGATTGCTTAGTATCATGGGCATAATCCTTGATAACATAACGGAATAATAAATCCTACTGGCTATGGTGGTCAGCACCATATATACATATAGCCTCCGCTCTGCATTGCCAACGTTTTGCCACACCTATGCCCAGGAGCAGTGGGTCAAAATCTCACATTTGCTCTATATAATAGTCCGTCTCTCTAACCTCTGTGCAGTGATGTCATAACCTTAACGCGCCACTTCAAGAATGATTATTCTCGTCTTTGTGCATGTGCGTAAAAGCGCCATCGTCAGTTTGAATCAGAACTCTATCCGTCACCTGCGGCGTTGACGATATAGAGACGCTAGACTTAAAGGAATAATAGCATTTTTTTTTTGAAGAGCGCCCCCCATCAAGGCTATTGAAATACGCAAGTGGCAAGGGCAAATTTACCACCCCTGCTAAAAGGCACATGCCCCTGGTTCTGAAAGAACAACTGGGGTACATTTGTATATACCAGGGCATAATGTTAAAACAACCAAAAATTGCTCCTGGATCTGAAATCCTTATTTCCAGCCCTGCCCCCCAATTTCCAAAGTTTGAGATTTTTACAAACGTTTGCATTGGTACTGGCCACACAGTAAACTATCAACCTCTGAATGCTGTTTAAGCTCGAAAATGTCAATGCTGTTGCAAACGAAGGCATTTTAAATAATTAAATAATTTAATATGAAGACCCGGAAATAGCGCCATGTACGTTTCTACGCTCATCATAATTGTTTTATTGTTAGTCAAGTTAGAAGTCATTGTCTTGAGGTGGCACTATTTCATCAGGACGACATAAACTTAGCATTAATTTCCAAGCGTTAAGGAACAATCTGGGATTTTCATTAAACAATCGCTTATTTTATGATTTTATACACATTTTTAATAACGCCTCAATGATGGTTTTGTTGCTACGAGAGCGCGTTTTATATGTTCGGGTCTTGTAGCGAACTATTCGGTAGGCCGTTTTATGTCCATTTCCGCCGGAAATTCGGCAAAATGTTCTAGAGGTTGTGGGACCTTTTGTGGTAGGATTATTTTTTTAATTTTAGTGACGGCAGTCCGTTTGGGGATGTTTTTCTGCTTTTTCGGGCATCTTTGATGCCTCGCTTGTCGTCTTTCTTACTGAACGCTATTGCTTTGTGTGCGCTGTGGTTTTAAGCGGGTGCTTGCGGGTATACTTTTTTTCGTGCGAAAATGAACTGAGTCAGTCCCGTCCTGAGTGCAAGGACAGAGGTCAACAACAACGATTGCAAAGTAAGCACGTTTGTTTTCATTTTCCAACAAACATCGTCATAATGCATTTTCATAGATTTCATGCATCGGTCGATGTCCCTATTGGTTCTTGCTGTTATGCCGCACTGGTTGGGCCCTTGTGTCACGATGTGAGCTTTGTTTTACAACTGGTTACTCTGACAGTCATTAATGGGTCAAATCCAACTCCAACTCCCAGCATCATCAATACGCGTTCGGCAGAACAGGAGAAGGCCATGTCCGAATTTGGGGTATATTGATCCTTGAAATTTAACACTTTCCGATGTCAACTTTTTAAAAATCTGTGTTGCGATAGTGATCAGGATACCGTTGAGGTACGAAACTGTAGACAATTTAAGAAATGTCTACGCAACTCCTAACAGGGCCGTGTCCATGGCCTTTTTGTTTAAGTCGTCGCTGCATGGGCGGATCCCGGATTGCAAAACGTCAAAATACCGTTGGGTCTGAAATTCTGAAACTTTGTCCAAAAGCTTCTAAAATGGGCTGATTTTGCAATATTTGCAAGAATTATAACCGGGGGCGGCCCGCGCCCCGTTCGCCCCCGTCCCTGGATCACCCCGCCTGGCTTTGGTATGCTATAGCGACTTATCCTTTAGGATATGGCAGTCACTTATCCCAATAAGCGACGGAATTAGTTATGTTCCAAAAAAGCTTTAAAAATCGCTACGGCCCATTGCGTTGCTTAGTACTATGGGCATATCTTTTATAACAGTAAACTGAATAATAATCGCTAACGCTACGGCTATTGGTGGTCAGCACCTCAATATATAGGAATAGCTTCCCGCTCATGCAATGCCAACTGTTGCCACAAACGCTATGCTCCATGAGCAATGGTCAAAATCTCACATTTGCTCTATATAATGGTCCGCTCTCTAAACCCTGTGGCATTGATGTATAACCCTTCGCCCACGTCAGATGCCGTACTTTGTGCATGTGCCGTAAAAGCCGCCATCGCTTCAAGGTTTGATCAGAAAACTCTATCCGTCAACTGCGCCAGTTGACGGATATAGAGACCTAAGACTTACCGCGATAATAGCTATTTTTTTTTGAAGACGCCCCCCCAATCAAGGCTTATTGAATACGCAGGGGCAAGGGGAAAATTACCCCTGCTAAAGGCAAATGCCCCTGGTTCTGAAAAAACTGGGTACATTTGTATGACCAGGGGCAATACAATGTTAAAAAAACACCAAAATTGCTCCTTGTCTGAAATCCTAGTTTCAAGCCCTGCCGCCCCCCCAATTTTCCTCCCAAAGTTTTGAGATTTGTTACATGTTTGTCAATTGGTAAGTGGCTAGTAACCTATACCTCTGAATGCATGGTTAAGCTCGCGACAATTGTCAATGTGGGTGCAAACGAAGCATTTTATAATTCGAATAATTTAATATGAAATAACCTAAAAATAGCGCCATGTACGTTCGTAACCTCATCCATAATTGTATTTTATTGGTTTGTCAGTTAGAAGTCATTTTTTCCTTGAGGTGGCACTATTTCATCATGGACTGAACCTAAACTTAGCATTAATTTCCAGCGTTAATACAATCTGGGATTTTAAATTAAAAATCGCTTATTTTATGGTTTAACACTTTTTATGAGTTTAAACACATTTTTTTAGCATTGTCGTTCACTTTCTATACACATAACTGTGCAAAATATCAAATTTTGAAATTGGGGACGCTCTTTCAAAAAATGTGCTATTAATTTCTTAGTTTAAAGACACTATCCAGTGATTTGAAAAATATATGAAATTGTTCGAATAGCTTTCAAATTGTAGGATTAAGTAAGTTTACCCTTTTCCAAGCTGAGAATTGAATCAAGGAAGAAGGAATACGGCATTGTTTTTGCGATTAAGAATAGATTCCCATTCAATTATACGTTTTTGTTAGTAATGTGTCCGTACAGACAGTATGACTAAAAAATCTCTTGATTCTTCCTTATTAGTTGCTTCTTCTGGTCTTAAAATCATTTGCGGACATACCTTTTTACTGAGTACCTGTTATTGTTACATACTTCAAAAATCTGATTTTTGATGATTTTTTTTTTCGATGTTTTCCTTATTTAGCAAATCACGATAGTGCCTTAGCTTCAAGATCGATTAACTTTTTTTTCGTGAGGAGCTTAAGCAATGATTAAACCATCTATTTTTGTTTAACTTTCCGCCCATATTTGGTGGTACTAAAGACATTCTAACCGTAAGTGCTGGACCGATGGGAAAGCGCCTTAGAGGCCCAATAGCTATCTGGCTATAATTATATTATTATTATATTTACGGGGGGTGGGAATTTACTGTTAGATATTTCGACAACTTCGATAGTCAGCGTGTAGCATTTTACTCTTGCGACCAACAAATCTCGCGCTGACGTCACTCGGCACGAGGCAGAGACATGGACTGGCAGTGCAGTCCGACTAGTCACTTTCTGGGTGTTTCCATAAGTGACACCCTTCTTTCTGACAAACACCCTTACTGAATTCGAACTTAACGGAATAAACCACATGACCCCGTTTTAATATTCTCCTCATAAGTCAGTGTACATGTCAAGAGAAGATGAGAAAAGAAAGGACGATGTCTGATTTTGTAATCCGATTACCCAGATTATACTCTCATTCACCCGCTCATCTTTTGCGAAGCTTCACGTGGCCACTCGATTGACCTATGAAGTAATCGTCCTATCACCGACTCAACTTGGTCATAGCTCGGGAAAGTTTCACAGACAGGATAATGACTACTGCTACCGCTACTTACAGTTAATTTAATTTTCCAGCTAACTGTTCTCTGCTGGTAAGGAATTCCACGTTTGTTCTGACCATTATATTTATTTTTATTCGTTGGAGCGAAATCATTGAGGAAAACAGTGACTTTTTAACCAGAATAAAACCGCAAAATCAACCGGTCCCTTTCAGTAACAACTTGATTTAGTGTTTTTTTGAGGTCAATAAGGATGTTGTAGTTTAGCCTAATTTAACCATATCCGGTTATGTGGGTCCTGTGAAATGTGATATTATGAATGATTAGATAATCACTTTGTTGAATTCACCCCCAACCACACCTGTTTTGTGTCAGAAAGTGTGAAAAATGGTCACATGCTTGAAAATTTGGGTCAGTACGTTTCGCTGTACTAGTAGTCACCTACCATGTGTATAGTTTCTGGTGCAATACCATTTGACACTAGTCATTCGATAATTTCTGGGATTTAATGACAGGTGTATGGAATGTTCCCAGCAGTAGTTCCGTCCTTTATCTAGCTCATCGGATTCAGGCATTAAAGATGAATAGGCGTATGAAACTTTTATACTTTTGAAGGAACATTGAACCATCCTCCTTCTTTTCTCCTCTTATCTGGTCACCTTGTGTATGTAGTGACGTCAGTGTGTGAATGCAATAGTCGCAGTATTAAATCGCAGCATTAATTCAATGCACTGACATCGCATGTTGCAACACTGTGTTTCATAGTTGACACCTTTCCTGCATACTTTTCTGACACCTATGAATTCTGAACCGTAACGGAATAACCACAGAACCGGTGGTTATTCCGAAGGTCGTTATAATGGGGTTGGCTGGTAGTCCCCGGTGTCATGAGGATGTGCCCTAAGTTACTCTTCACATCCATTTACTAGTACCATCAGAACATAACAAAAACGTGAGGGTAACTTTTGCT
Organism: Ophioderma brevispina; assembly: GCA_023653785.1. NCBI lineage: Eukaryota > Metazoa > Echinodermata > Ophiuroidea > Amphilepidida > Ophiodermatidae > Ophioderma > Ophioderma brevispina. The sequence goes on from JAMKCH010025944.1 coordinate 31,603, forward strand.
ACCCCGGCACTTTTTCGCTAGAGGGCGTTTTCAAAATGCCTCCAAAATGCCATTTAACACCAATAATGGCGTTTTCATGGCCACTAGAGGGTGAAATGCCCAGTTTTGTAGTATTTTTCTATTTTTGTTTATGTCCAAATGTTATAGAGGGGTCACATTCACCACTTAAATTATTTCTTTATGAGGGCGCTTTTTCAAAATGTCCGCCAAATTCTTATTTAGCTCCTTATAATGATGTTTGAATAAGCCATAAACTGTTGTAAAATGTCCAGTTTTTTCAGTGGTTTCCTATCTTGGTTGATGTCATATGTATAGCTAGAGTGGTCACCTTCCTTACTTAATTATTCGTAATGGTGGACGCTTTTCCAAATGCTGCCAAATGCAATTTAGCAACTCATATTGATGTTTTACTAGCCAACAAACGGGGTAAAATGTCCCATTTTCAGTGGTTTGGCTCTATATCTGCGTGGATGTGAAATGTATGGAGCGGTCCACCTCAGATCTTCCTTCTGAGGAGAGCTATTGCTCCAGAGCACCTACAGCTCCTTTAACAGTCTTCAGACTCAAAAAATTGATGCTCCTTATTACTTGAAAGGCCTTTGTTTTTGTTATGACATGTAATTACTTGAGCCCCTTGTTAGCTCCTAAAGTAACCCGAGAGTTATTACAGAGCTCCTCTTATTTTCTAAATGAAGGCCTGGTCCCCTTCACCACTTAATGTATTCCTAATGGAGACCGCTTTAAATGGCCGCCAAATGCCGATTTAACACTATATAATCTTGTTTTATAGCCAAAAAAGGTGAAATTGCCCCGTTTTCCTAATTTGGTGATTTTTTGTCGGGTCGCCTTAGCGACCCGACGATAGAAACTCACTGTTCTCAAAATTGCGAAGAGTCTATTTCTATAGCGCAGGTCAGTTTTAATGTTTCTTTTAAAAATGATCTACGTACTACATTATTTTGTGGAGTTTTAGTGTTGGGTGTGTAATGCGCTGCAATTTCAGACAAAGAATAACATCATTGTTGTTTGAAATGGCCTTAAAAAAGCATTTCTTTGATTTTAGTCTCTGTGAAGACTTGCTTTTTGTTGGAGTTTTGGTTAAAACTTTGCAGGGATAGATAAAGGGTGAGTAACAATAGGAGATTGAAGTCAAGAAAAATCATGCCACGTAATTATACTACGCAATGATTGAAGCTTTTACGATGTTATTGTGTTGATATTATTTAGGCCTAAGACGAAGTTTTTAGTAACATCTTTATTTGAAAAGACGGAAGTGTGGAACCTACCTTAACTTAAAGCTTAAAATTTGAGGAGTCAGTTTATAACACATTTTGCGCCCAATTGGGCCTGTTTTTTCTATGTTCTTTATTTGAACATGAATAAAGGTGTCCCTATGTTAATTAAAGCTTACAATTTGGGATTGAGTTTTAACACATTTTGGCGCCCAATTGGCGTTTTGTCTATTTTCTTTAGTTGAAATTATAGGAAGGTGTAACCTATTTTCAATTAAAGCTTATAACTTGTGTATTCAGTTTTTACACCTTTGCCCCAATTGGGCGTTTTTTCTATTTTCTTTATTTGAAATGACAGGAGGTGTAACCCGTGTTAAATTAAAGCTTATACTTGGGGATCGGTTTTAACACTTTTGCGCCAATTGGGCTTTTTTTCTATTTTCTTTATATTGAAATGACATGAAGGTGTACCATGTTAAATTAAAGTCTTATCATTGGGATTCATTTTTACACCTTTTGCGCCCAAATTGGTGCGGGGTTTTTTATGTTTCTTTGTATTTGAAATGATAGGAGGTGTAACCTATGTTAAATTAAGCTTATAACTTGGGGATTCAGTTTTAACACATTTTGCGCCCAATTTGGGCGTTTTTTTCTATCTACTTCCTTATTGGAAATGACAGGACGGTGTAAGCTATGTTAAATTAAAGCTTATAATTGGGGATTCATTTTTAACTTTTTTTGCGCCAATTGGGTTGTTTTTTCTATTTTCTTATTTGAAATGACAGGAAGTTGTAACCTTGTTAAATTAAAGCTTATACTTGGGGATCATTTTTAACCATTTGCGCCCATTGGCGTTTTTTTCTATTTTCTTTATTTGAAATTATGGAAGGTGTAACCTATGTTAAATTAAAGCTTATAACTTGGGGATTCAGTTTTAACACATTTTGCGCCCTAATTGGGCTTTTTTTTCTATTTTCTTTATTTGAAATGACAGGAAGGTGTAACCTATGTTAAATTAAAGCTAGAACTATGTGAGGTCAAATTCACATACCAAGGTCCAAGTCAACGGGAGATCAATTGTAAACAAGGTATTGTTCTAATGCATCTTATGCTCATGTAATAAATCTACTTTAAATCAGTTGATGAGATTCTTTTTATACACGTTTCTGTAATAACGTGCAACTTACAACTAGAAAACCATCTACTCCGTTAAAATGCTTGTTTAATGTATGTTCGTATTTCGTGTACTTTTATGCCTGGCGACCCGACACAGTTTTTTTTAAATACTTGTTTTCTCCATCATTTGGTTGAGTTATTCAGTAACTTAACCTAATTGCGGTTCATTTTCTCTTTTTTTCTTTACTTATTTTGATTGATTTGATGATTTTCCAGGCATTATTTTTTCAGTTTTAATTAATGGATTTAATGTTTGATTTATCCAGTACAAGCTGTTTTGGTGATATTAAAATCCATTGTTTGATATAGGGGGTTGCGCTAGCAGCTGCACACTCTACGATGCATTGTGATTGTGACGATTTCTGATGGCCGTACATTTTGGCAATCGTGCTGTAGCAGCTCGAAGGAGAAGAGAAGATTGCCCAAGTTCCCTGAAAGCTGAAGACCACAATTCTGCAGCATCACTTTGGGGATATTCACATATTGCTTTGGATTAGTGTGGGCAGGGGCGGCTCCAAAATCGTACAGCAGGGCAAAAAGCAGTTAAATAATGTGTGTTATCAACCACACATTTGGACTCATACAGAATCTGCTTACCTTCAATTCACTGTGGTTAATGTACACATTGCATTGTCGTTAGGCAGATGCATAGAACCTCCCCTAAATATATATTTCCCCACATAATATATTTCTTTCGATCACCCTGTATTACGACACCCCCCCCAAGTGACTCATACCCACATCCTCTTCCTCTTTTCGTCTTGGGAATTCGACAAGATGGGTAACGTTATGATTTAACTCCCTGATTTCTGTCGAATTTTTGGTCAGATTACTACGTGGTGGCCCTGACCTTGGAACATCTGTTAAATGTCATTTATTCCGTCCCTGGGACTGTCGTTTTGTCATTTTTTTTTTTTTCGTTTGCAAGTCTGTATTTTTATTAAGGTCTTTATACCTTGACTTTGCGTCGGGTTTTCAACACACAAACCCGCATAATTCACACCCATAGACCGACTAGTGTTGTCGTGGCCTTGCGCCAGCGTTTATATCGATAGTCCTTTTTTTTTTTTCCACTACCGCCTGTCTCAAAAAAATGGTAAATCAGAAAAAAATTAGTTAAATATGAATTTATAAAGTCCTCTTAATTGTATAATATGAAAAAAATAAAAAAAGTAAAAAAAACCATTTATATTTTTCATATTATTTGCTTTTTGTCATCCCAGAGATATCATCATTTGTGGTCGATATACCAAAATCTTTTGTCCACTTTTGATGCATGGGCAAGTTGCTTCGCCATTTTATGCCATGCTGTTTATCTTCTGTTTGGAAGCTCACAAAAGATTGGCAACCCTTACAAGAGAAACAAACCAGATTAAAGTAACACAGAAGTCTAGTTTTATCGACACAACGTTTAATAACAACATAACAGTTCATGATAAAATTTCTTCTTTTCATAAATAATAAGCCAATACAAATATTCATTGCACGGCAAATGAAGGCTTTGATTTATTACAAAAATTTGTAACTGTTACAAATCATGCCAGAATACATGTATTGCAACCCAAATAAACCTACACTACTCCAAATCCAAAGAATGTTTTAAAAATATTCCCGTCCTATGCGGAGGGGAAAATCCTTACCTATGATGCAAATATACTTAGTGCACTTTCTCCGGAAGATGCCGAATATCTCCGAAAGTAATTTATATATAAATTTACCACCGTAAAGTATGACATCCCGCCCATCCCACCATCAGTACCACACATTGCCCAACACTACCCTAACTCATCCTCTTTTCTCTCGGTCCAACCGATAGGTCAGATTGGCTTAAATTTACCTTCTCTTGACGGGTTTCTATGCCGTATGCTATCACTGTTAGTTTAGCAATTGTATCCCAATTTAAATTCTTTCTACTACTAGCGTTTGGATGGTCCTTTGGACCATTTAATTTTATTATTTTCTAGGCTTTCACGCCGCCCCAAATCAGTAATAGTTTATCTTGTTTATCGTCGCCGATTGGCGGCCATGTTGTTTCGCTATCCTATTAGCCCAACGTATACTACTGTACTTAATGCTTCTTTCTTATTTCTTTTACAGTTTAATCATACTACCGTATACACAGCGTAGCTTATTTATTCACCCAAGCCTTCTATTTGCTTTTTAGACCGATCCATTTATCCTTTGTGCTCGCGTATCGGTTATTTTAGTTATCGGGCATAATGGCTTCAGATTTCCAGGCTTATTATTCAAATCGCCCCCGCATAAATCATCTAAGGTCGCCGCGAGGGTAAATCTAAAAGTCAGACGGTGACCCGGGTCAGAGCAAGGGTTGTGTGTCATTAGTGTCGTGATAACGAAGAGCCGCCGGCCTTTTCGCCTGATATTTGGGAGCTCTATACATAAGAACCGATGCAAGAGAATTCTATATTAGTATAAGCTCGCAATATCCGCTAGCAGCACGAGAAGCAGGAATAAAAGCGGATCTGACAAACCCAAGCGAGTGCCGAATCTTTCGAATACGGACAAGAGACACGCGTTGTCTGTGATAAAATCGAAAGACAAACAAAAGGCCTGTGCCGGACGTTCGTTCCACGATGGTTCGACCCGACGGCACTGTTAATAAAACGATTGACAGAGATGAGAACAATAACAATGGCCTGTGTGGAATTGTGGTATGGCGATCGGACAACCGAAGACCAGATAATGATATCATAGACCGAAACAAGCATTGTAACACGAACGAATGTCTCGTACCAGATATCAGTCTAATTACCAATCCGATCATTACCGAACACAACCTCTCGAACGAGTTTTTATTTCTTGAACAATCCGATAATTCAACCCGCTCGCTAACGAGTTTATTTCTCGATCAAATCTCCTCAAATACAAACACTAGCCTCTCTTAACGAGTCTATTTCCGAACAAATCCCATATTTACCGAGTACAACACAACCTCTCTACGGGTTTGTATTTCTCGGACAAACCCGATTAATTACCGAACTCAACTTCTCTAAACGAGTCTTTTCCTCGAACAATTCCCATAATTACCAAAACACACTTCTCTAACGAGTCCTGTTTCTCGATAATACTTCGGGGTCCGGCTGAGGCAGCCGTATCGGTATGTCGGGCAGTCACTACTATGAGCTTATACCATCTCAAGCAACATTCAGAAGTTTCATTCATTCATCACCAATGTATTTAAAAATACACCTGGTTTTGGATAATGATATATGGTAACCAAATCACTAAAGGTGCCCGTTCATTTCATTGTTATGTACAAACCCGCTGAACTGTGCCCTTGGGCGTGAGCATAAATTGTACCTCATAGTTAGTTATACAGGTCGTCATTACCCCGCTACAATCCATACCCGATCGATTTTTACCTCCTTTTATTACAACATCACCTAGTAACTCGGACAATAGCGCGACCCTCGCTTGTTCTAATAGCGTTCCAGCGGCCCCCTTTGCTTTCCCCAAAACCGCTATTGTTATTCAGCCGAGCACTTTTTTTCGTCCTACTCAATGGAATCCCTTTTCAATGTCTGGCCTGGGTAAATAGTTTCTTTTCTTCATCTTTCAACAGCCTCAGTCCTTTCAAGGCTTGTTCGGTGAATTCAAAGTAAGCTGCACCGCCGGTGAGCGCAGCACGGTTGCTTCGCGTCTTAGTGTTTCCGGGTTTCTTATCATCTTCTCATCCCCTAAATCCTGCCTTCTTCCCCCCTTTTTTCAAACTTCGGTTCGTGATTCTTTTCGGATTCCTTCGGTGGATGCGTTGATTCCCATCTTGCAAAACCGCAGCTTTAGGAGAAACTCTCTTCTCTAGTGAAATCTTGCTTGCGCTTAGTCATTCCTCTAAAATGCCCATTCTGTCGATGCAAAGTACAATGTTGGCGGTGCTGGTAATGCCATAAATTGTAGGAATCCGTGCTAGAAAGGCCTAAGTTTAACCAGTTACCCCTCGTTCATCACTATTTTCTCATTTAAGTATATCCTATAACTTATAATCTGATTCTATTGTGAAATCCATTTTGATTTGTACTGCAATTTCATGATCTTGCATTTATTTTTTATGTGATGATGTGATGAAGAAAATTATTTTGAAGGAATTGTAGAAATAATCTCCCCTCCGTTCGCGTTATCATTCTTTACAAAAGCGTATAATTCTTCGAGTTCCAGAGGGATTTAATCAAAGTTTCAGGCCTCCTTCCTTAGACCGATGTAATACTAAAGAGGCCCTGGTGGGATAAAAATTCCCATTTGATGAGCCATAAAGGAAAGAAAGCAGTTTTCAATTGGCCAGGAAGGGTCCAAGTGTAATTCTGGCAACAAAGACGAAGGGGATGCTCTTTGGCAAGATTATATTGATAAGACGCTTAGAGTGAAACGTTTGATTCGTGATCGTATCGCACAGATGAGAGTTGACCGATGCGTCGGTATTGCTAAAGCAGGCGGTCCCTCTACCACTGATTTTTGGCAAATGTGAGGAGGACCAAGAGTCATGATCGGGTTAGATCAATAAATACCCAACCTCTCATGAAATCACAAATGACAGAGCGCGTATGAATCAGACCACTCACTCCAATACTTCCAATCAATTGTAAATTAGGCGCACAAAAGTCTGAATGATGACTATTCATACGTATTCCATTACTAGGGCAGGTTAATAGTCTCCATAACAATTATATCTGTCCTACGATAACAGTAACGTTCTGCGATTTGGATATTGGTATCTCAGACATGACGATGATTATCAATCATGCTAAGAATAACAAAGCACCGGGTATTGACAATATCACAAACGAAACTTCTTTTAAAAATGGTGGTTCTGGTCTGAGGTTTATTGCTCATCTTTTTAGAAGAAGGGTTGAGTTACAAGGAAGGCCACAGGAAGGGAATAAAGGAATGATTATTCCTACCATTATAAAAAAAGGTTGATAAGAAAGATCTTATAACTAAAGACGGTATCACGCTCACATCGTGCGTGTCTAAGATCTTTAACCGTATCATCTCCAACACCATCGCTCATTTTCTTGAAAACACAAATTACTTCGGAAAATCAGGGAGGACTTCCGTTAAAAACTTATAGGTGTGAGGCTCACATCTTCCTCTGAAGAGTATTGCGGTACTAGATGGCGGAAAATAAGCACTACATACCTGGCCTTTTTCGATTTTCGAAAAGCGTTCGATTCGGTTGGCCGTGATGTGCTTCTCTCAATTGCGTGGAACTTAGGTATTAGAGGTGGTTTTGGAAAGATGTAGTGGCCTTTATATAATGTTCGAGTAAGGTAGTTGGGTGATATTGAGACGGGTTTCTTTAACATCGACGGCGGAGTCAAGCAAGGCTGTGTGCTCTCTCGGTTTTATTCGGTTTTACATAACGAATTGGCCAAATTGATACGTGGCAAAAAAGTAGGCGTTCGATCTGCGACATCCAAAATCGGTTGTTATTGGGGGACGATTGTCGTGCTTATTGCGGACAGTGAAGCCGAACTTCAAAAAATGCTTGATATGCATCCACATTTCTTCATCAATGGAGGATCTAGACTTTACCACGAGAAATAAAATGTTCTGGGGGCGGTAAGAAGGACAATAGAAATAACCTTTGGAGGTTAGTAGCAGATTTATCCAGGAATCTGACACTTATAAATATCTTGGCATTCATTCTCTAGGAACCTCTCTGATCATAGTCATGTTAAGGAGGTTATAAAAAAAGGGCAACGTTTGGTTGCTTACATAAAGAGCATTATTGATGGTATGGATGAATATAACGGGTTTATTTTGGTGATATTCTCTGGCGTACCAATAGCCCTCCCCTCTATTAATTACGCGGCAAGCTCGGTTGTGGATGGAGGGAGTGTCGTGACCTTTAATAAGGTCGTAATCTTCAACTGACTGCAAATGGCGCGAGGATGATTCTTAAAGCACCACGTAACACACCGGGTGCTGTCTTATGGGGGCATTGGGCTGGGCTGGTGCTCCATTAGTTCTATGCATGATATAAATAGAGTCAATTACTATTCACGCTTGCTCTCAATGGAAATGCATCGTTGGCCTAAACTTCTGTTCAATGTTATGTTACAATCAAGGATGAATGAAAGGGGCTGTTTGCGTTACAAGTGGTTAGCATCGGTCAGAGAAGGCAGAAAGCACTAAAGAATGCAGATATGGACCACTTGTTTTCTTTTGGAACCTCCACAGATTCGCACAGGTTAGCGTCTTATAAGCTTTCGAATTAATAATGTTTATGTTAGGGAGTGGTACAAAAAAGCCCAGGAAAAAAAATCATCTCTCTTTGATTCTGGTTAACATTAATTTTTGGCAGTTAATATGGAAGATTATGTATTGGATAAGCTCGACTTCTTATGGGGCGCATTGAAAATTTAAGTTAGGGCTAAACACCTTAACCACTTGAGTACAGAGTTAGAAAGTGGTCTAAGAATAGTAAATTGAGGAAGGTATAGGTCGTCTTTGCAATGTGATTCTATCGAAGCGATCCGCCATTTTGATTCATATGTAGACTCGAATACAGTCAGAAACGGAGGAATACCAGAAATTGAGAATATTTGTGCACGAATGAATCATCAGAGTGTGGATACATTTCATTGCTGGTAACTTAGACACAAAGTTTCACCTTATGGTAGGGCAGTGACTTATCCACAAACTTTATTTGTAAAGAAGCACAAGTTATTCTTGAACTTCTGACAACGACATACCTCAAACGTGATGGCTAGAAGGAATGAAACCCTTAACCATCATAATGTGAATAATGTATAGAAATTTTTATAGAGTATTTTAGTAAATTGTATTCAAAAGTTTTATGAGGTTGACAGCATACGTGCATGTGCGTGTGTGTATTTGTGCGTGTGTTTGTGTGGTGTGCGTGGTGTCGTGTGTGCGTGCGTGCGCGAGAGTGGTTGTGTGTGGTGTATTGTATGTAGGTATATACAATGTTATGGTATTCGGGGTGTGATGTGTTTAACGCTGAACAATTTGTGGTGTGAAGTTCAATATGTATGTACATAGAGCTATGTGTGTACGTGTATTTAAAGTTGTTACATTTTCCACTTGTCATTCGATTGTATAATGTGAAGGCTGGCCAGGATTTTGGGTTGATATAAGGGGATCGTGGATTGGATCGGTCGACTTAGATTTATTTTGTTCAGTATCTGAAATCGACGGGTCTATCCTGGTTCTTGTTATTGATTCATGTCCTTGGATTCCGAGTGGAATGGTTTGTTAGTTCATTTTGCTTTTATTGTATATTCAAGTTTATATGTTAATCCTGCTTTTTTTTTTGAAGCACGTTGGATTACGTGTGCCCGCTGTTCAAAGTGATGTTCTAATAAATAAATAAATAATTCACGCTTTATTATGTTATCGTCTATGGGAGCCCCGGACTTATGGCCACCGGACGTGTTCCCTTGTTGCTATGAAGACACATGCAAGAGAATGTGATATTTCATACATGCATTCACCATATTTATATTTCAAATCCTTGCCATCCCTCCTAAATTCCCTCATATAAGTCGTATTATGGATTAGTCTCACCATTAAGCCTGGGTATTTTAATTGTTTTTTTAGGATGAAACAAAAAATATGCTTTTACATCCACTCCACGAGCGGTTGGGGAAACAGGTCGGTGCTTGTACGTGTACGCTAAAGTGAAGGCACAATACACGGCTCTCTTCAGATTGAACTTCACAAAATAAAAAAGCTTTGATGACAACTCAATGACAGGCAATTAAATCGTATATCTTCCTGCTGCTGCTTGATTATGTTAATTTATCGGTCACCATTCAGTAAATATATCATGGAATAATTCGTAGGCAGCAGACCCGCTTGAATTCCCTTTACGTTTTTACTTTTTGGCACATAAATAATGATGGAGCATGATATGATATCGTAGACAATTTCGGAATTCAGCTCCACTAACGTGAAACAATTGCAATTTAGACACAAGTGAAGCGGTAAACCGGCAGATGCTGTGGAAAATCGGCTTTGAACGGCTTTTTGACACATCGCTACGAAATACGGTTTCGTTTTGGAAATATGTGAATCCGTTACTGATAGACAGGAGGAGAGAACACGTTGGCTACTAAAATCTACGAGTTTTGATTTTGGTAAGGTGAAAGGAATGAAAATTGTTAGGTAAGTCGGGACGTAAAATAATCACAACGCCATTTCAGTGTGTTAGAATTTTCCCCATAGGGTTGATACAGGGCGCAGCGAAGAAGAGTTCTCGGTTAGAGACGCCATTTTATGGGCATTCTGCGCACGGAAATGTTTTCAGCCGGGGATAATTACATTTGCCGCTTGGTTTAAACTGAGTTTATGGAAATTTATCGGTGATGATTTTTTATTGATTGGCTAACGTAATACGGCGGCAGTTATGAATGGGGGGGAAAGCCCCATCATTTCGTTACATTCCACCCGAGGGTTTCCGCTACAAATTTAGTCATGTAGCAATTTTTAAACACCAATTAAAATTCTATTGGTTTTGGCAGTGCAAAAATATACATTTGATTTCATAAATTGGAAGGGTGTCCGAAATTTGTTGTGTCAAGTTGAGTCAGTTTGAACCATTGCTAGTTGATCATAGTATATCCAATGAGTCATACTGGTATGTCAACATGTGCGCTTCCTTTCCCAAGTTATTTTTTAGAAATACCAAATTTTGAGTCACGGGTACCCGCTCGGAAAAATAGTTCCGGGTACCCTGGAGCGCGACTTCCCGAAATTGCACCTACTGCTGGGCCTCAGGCCATAGACCCAAGGACACGTACATGTTCCCATTCTCATTTCCCACCACAAATGGTTGAGGTTCACGATAAACAATCAAGTGTATGCCTTCCGTTGCCTGCCATTCGGGCTGTCACACAGCTTCCAGAGTTTTCACCAGAATGGTAACTTCAGTCGTCACGGGATACACATTCACATGACTCGACGTTTGACAATCACCGCTCGGAAATCTTCACTTTAGCAATCGCCCATACGAATTTTGTATTGGAAACAGTAGCTCGCCTAGGTTTCATAGTTACAAAGACAAGTCTCTAGCTAATAATATAATGCTCTTCGCCTTATGATAGAAGGTATGCGTAATCTAGGCTCCTGTGAGGAACAATTGGTCGAGTTCACTCACTATCTGGGGTACTTGTTGGGCCTTCTGTGCTGGCGAGTCATTGTGAACAATTTGCATAGCCCTCTTTTAACCCCTCAGTCAGCTCCGTGACGCTACCCTTAAGCCTATTTCTCTAGCGATCCCTTCAGGTCGTAGCTGCTTCTGAGTTACATGGCCTTAGGAAAGACTTTCAGGTTCGGCCAAGCGAGGCGTTATTTGTATTTAGCCCAAAGTTTTGGCCCACAAATGTGAGGAAGGCATTTAAAGCAATCCATGCTTATTTTCCATCTTTATCAGACTCTTATAGGTCTTAAAGATTAAGTTGTCCTGGGAGGGCGCACAAGTGGCACGTTAGGTAAACAGCAACTCTTCGCGCAAATTCTGCGCAACCTTTTATCACCTCATCTAACAATACAACAACAGATAAATCAACTATCTCAGGCCGGATAGTAGAAATGATTATTGAGAGCTAAGCGTTGTGATCAGGGGAAGACCTTCAGCTCACTCAACCCGCAAGGTTGCCACTTCATGGGCATTCTATACCAAGCTCCCTATCCAGGGATATTGTTCAAATCTGTTTGTACCTGAAAATCTGACCTCATGTTCATCAAAGACATACTTGCAGGACATTGTTTATGACTCTGCTCTATCGAGATTTGCTCGGCCGTTCTGGACTCCTGACTTGTTCGGGCAAGTGTGTAGATAGAATGTTGTGTTGTGGATGTTTGGGACCATAAGCTATTAGGATTTGATTATGTGTTTATCAGTCCTAGTGACTATTCTTGGCTGGTCCGCTTATGTCCAGGGGCGTAGACCATAACGCTTTCAGTACCATTGATTGCTCACCTCCTCCTCGGGGCGGTGGCTACTCAGCGTGCACTAAGTATATTTGCCCATACATTGAGGTAAGATTCCCTCCGCAATAGACATTAAATGCTAGTGGCAAATAGGTCTAGAAGGAGGGGGAAAATACTTACCCTAATGTGCATCCCGAACCTCCCCTCCCCCTGAGCAAGCAAACGATTGTTCTCAGTTTGCGGTTCGGGAGATTGAGAAAAGAGGGAGTTAGGGTAATGTTGGGCAATGTGTGGTAATGATGGTGGGGATGGGCGGTATGTCATTATGACGGTGGTAATATTTATGTTAAATTACTTCGGAGAATATTCGGATCTTCGGAGAAGTGCACTCAGTATATTTTGCCTCATGGTAAGATTTTCCCCCCTCCTTTTAGACATATTGCAAGAGGCATTTTAATATTTGAATATTCAGCCATTAAGGACGACAAAAAACCCGTTTTACGGGCGAGGGGACCTTTCAAAATTTGATGAATTGTATTTGAATCTGAATTTATATCATGTGGATAGGGGTGATATTTTGAAAAAAAATGCTTAATTTTACTACTTTTTGATAAGTGATGTTATGTTTAAACAAACAAGAGGGGGTGCTAAATCAACAATCCAGTAGCCATGGGTTGATTGTCCAGTAAAAAGTCAACATTTTCACATGCTTGTGTGCAATGTGCATTTTAAACATCATTCAATACTCCTGTTTAAGAATGAAATTTAACTTAAGATAACCAAATTTGGGGTATTTTGTCAGTGTTTGGTGTTCTGTGCACAATTGTTTCAATAATTAGAGGGAGGAGTTGTTATGTTGGTCCTTGCCTCAGGTCCCAAACTTCAAGCTTACACCCCACTGAACAAAGGATTAGAAGTGAGCAATGTGTGTTGTTAGTGTCTCTTTTCCTCGACAGGCTGCGTTACGTAAACTGTCTCATCAGCCAATATCAGTCCACTGCAGGACGAAGCTCAACATGTTTCCATGATGGATTAAGGCCTACCTCCACACTGGCCGAGTGCGGGTTGGAAGGGACTCTGTTACCTTAGAGTGATTGAGTGCCAGACCGGATGATCCCTACGTTATCGATGAGGTCTGCCAACTTTTTACGTGCTTCAGGATTGACTACTCTGACCACACGGGACCAACCAGGCTTTACATGATCTCCGAACCATGAGGCCGCCGGGCACCCCATTGCATACACCTGCACATTCTATTGCAATGGGTTGGGAGCGAGGAGAAGAAGTCCACAATCGCATCACACTTATGCGAGGGCACTATGCAATTTCCGACCTTATAGGACTATTTGAGTATATGAACAGAGACCTGACTCTTGCGGGACTCGAACCAGGGGCATCTCGTTCGATCTTTACCTGCCGACGGTTCAGCGCCTTAGACCGCTCGGGCCACCTAGTAAAATGGATAAACTGGAACAATTCCGCTATGAAGTGTGCACTATTCCGTCCTACTGCTGTTGTTTTCTGTTACAGGTTTATTTCTCAATAGTATTTACAAGAATCAAGTAAACAGTCTCAAGAAGTAGAGTGGGCATTTGTTTGATGCTACATCCAACGCATTCTTCCACACTACTCATCGTGCTGCAACATTGTCAGCATGGAATTTATATTCGTTAAGTGTTCTCTGCTTAGGTCCAATTGTCCATGATGAAATACGAAAACAATAAATTAGCCAAATGTTGATATGTTAAATTTTGAATTTTACTGTATTTTTTGTTAAACTTTTCCCAGTGAATTGAATAATTGATTGTTACAGAGTGATGACAGTTCAGTGTTGCCTAACAATAGGAAATGTACCTTGGACTGCACATGTGGGCTCTGTTAGTTAAAGTGAAATCTTATGTGATTAATTTTCATGCTCGTGCCGATTCTTATTGTATCTTTTTCTTAAATTTTCAAATAAGCTTCTTAAATACCACACACAAAAGGAGTATATTCACACATTTTTTTGCAGTAGTTGTAGGAGATTGAAAAGTAAAAAATAAATCAAGCAAAAACTATTTCCAATTAGTAATAACATATCATACGATATGTGATGGTAATTCAAAAGGATTAGTAAAAGAGAAGAAATATTATTGGATAATAATCGCATGGTATTTGTCATTGGCCCATGTGAATGTTTATGAGCGTATGCGGCGTGCTTAGAATGTTGGAGTGATTCATTTTTATAGGCAGGTGCTTGACATTTTTATCCACCTGGCTGAAAAGCGAGGGGGGGATATGCGGGGTGGGGAATGTCCGTTATGTATGGTATGTGATGTGTGTGTTCCAGTTTGGTTAGGTTTTGGTTAGGTTTTAGTTTTTCGCGTCTTCTTCAAAAATTTGAATTCCGATTTAAAAACCAGACTTGGGGGTTAGGGTTATTGTGCAATAGGGGTTTCTTCTGTGTGGATGATGTCAAAGGTCATGGACTTCAAGGTCAAAAGGTCATCAGAGGTCATGTTTAGGGACTGCCATCTTGCCAGGGGGATGACGCAAAGTTTACTTGCTCTATTTTTATTAGTACCATTACTGAAATGGATTTCACCAAACATATTCAGATAAAGTAAAATATGTGAATTGCTAAAACTTTTTGTTTCCTTTAGGTATAGTTTCTGTGCACTGGCAAAAATCAATGCCCTTGCATCAGTTTGACCAGACTAATAACACATGCACCCAAGGGGGTGTGTGAATGGAAACGCATTCAAAACAGTCGTCCGTGCTGGGCGCTGACATTTGAATATTGCACGGAAATAATTATCAGTTTGGGTGCTTGATACACACATAATGTCAAAGCGATACAAACAATCCGCCAAAAAATATCAGTGGGTTGGATGTTGGGTGCTATTGGGTGGTGTTAAATTTTGTCCTCCTACCCATGGCCACGCAACGAATGAAATGACACTTCCAGGCGTCTTGATTTAAATAAAACCGCCTCAATGAATACATCTTTTCACCTAAGCGCGCATTGCATTATGAGAAAAAAGAAGTATATGAGCACAATGATCCAGGACCACTATTATTACACCGGCACTCTACACAGACATTAATTGTATCATTACGATTAGTGTATATGCAAAGCGGCACCCACAGTATGTGGAAAAAGAAGGGAGGAGCCATCTCTTTCTATTGTTGGTATGGTACTATATGTTTTCTTTGTGGTCGGCCCCAAAAATGCGAGACGGTGAAGTTCTAAAGATTACGTAACGCCTCTCTATCTATATAGACCTTCTTGCATAACTGTAGGAGTTGTGCCATTATTCGTGGTCAAAACTGAGCATGCATGCATTGATTTTGTGCCAGTGTACTCCATTGCTAAAAATAGTCGCCATTTAACTCTAAATACCCGGAGTGAGTCAAAAAGAAAAATATTAAAAATATATTTAACAAGTTAGAAATGTTTCAATCCATCAATCATGAATTGATGGGTATTGCCCATTCCTAGAGCGGCGTGTGTTAATATGTCGGCTCTTATTGCGAAAACTAGGCGCCGTTTTATGTAGTTTTCGCCGAAACTTCGGCAAATTGTCTGAGCTAAATGGCCTTCGCCGTAGGTTTATTTTTTGGAATTTTAGTGACGGGAGTCAGTTGGGTAACTTTTGTAGCTTTTGTCAAGATTTGGACTCATTTATGCTGTGTGCTGGTCGTCTTCTTACTGAATGCTTATTGTTATATGTTGTGCAACAATTTAACCGGTTGCTAGTGGGGTTTCTTCAGGTGAAATGAAATGTGTCATGTTAACAACTACCGTGGCTTACCAGGGACTGAGGTCAAAAACAAGTGCGAGTTCATTTGACTTGAGTAGGATTTAGTGTAAACAAATTTCCCCTGGATGAAGGTCGCACGACCGACTAGAGATGACACAAAAGAGTTGTTTTACTTGAGATCAGACTTAATTATGTTAATAACTCGGGGTATTTTTGCAACCAAGTCTCAAAGAATTTCAGCAAAAGTATTAATTTGCCACTTTAGGAAGGCAAAACTTCAAAAATATTAAGTCTGTACCTTAGCAAATTTGGTATCGTGTAATCGTCCTTTGCAGAAGGCAGCTTTTTTCCCATTATGGCATTATACTGACCATGCATAGTGTTTATGGTATAGGATGGTGAAAGTTGGGTTTGTTGGGTGTTGGTTTCGACTGCAAAGTTTAGACAGTTTATGGATATGGTTATCTTTGGAGGGGTCTAGGTCTTGAGAAACAATTTGTGTAACGCTGAGATGAGAACCTTATCTGGTTTGTCAATATTATTCTGTTGGCTGTTTTAGATTACACTGACATTCGAAACGATGTAACACTACGTTGCCCGTTTTAAGGCACCTTGAAACAGTTGAAAACCAGTTCTGGAATTTATACATAAGTGGCATTGAAAGTGAAGGCACTTTAAGATATTAGGTTTTCTATATATAAATATTGGGGATCTATAAAATATGATAAAATTAAAATTTAGAAAAAACCCAAATTTGCGTATTAGGAATTATTTTAATAAACCCGTACACTGGGATACTATATTCTATGGCGAGTGGGGACGACAAACACACCTGCCTTACTTTTGACGGGTTTAGATATTGTGTCGACGGTGCTCCACTAAATGATTGGCCTAACATTCGACTTTTACCTTTTAATATCCAGCTTCGTTGAAAAAGCGGAAGAAGGAAAATGTTGCAATAAGGGCTTTGGGTACCATATCAATACTAAGTGAAAATCTTTTGAACACATTCTGCCAGAAAATTAATTACATTTTGACTAGGAATATCCAAAAAAGGTTCAAACAAGAGTCAGCGAATTTGTCATAATAATCCTCTATTTTGAGTAGAGGATATTCCCTCAAAGTGGCCCTGAAAATACGAAAATTAATAGAGATTTAAAAAAAAAAAAAACGTGATTGAATGAAAACCCGACAATTTGCTCCTGCCTACCAGTCAGGCCTTCGAAATACATTTTAGAATCACATGCACCGGTGCATGATAAACTCAAAAATTTACATGCACAATGTAAAAGTTACATGCACAGGCTAATGTAAACATGAAATCGAGTACTACTGCTAACCTTTATTAATATCAGACTCTGGTACGTTAGACTATTGACAGTTCTGGCTCCAAAATTTTATCATTTCAGCATTCAATGAATTTCTATGAAATAGCTCTAAAATTGAATAGGTCGGTTATGAATTCACAAGTTTTAAATTTACATTGCACACCATGTAGTGATGGCAGATCCAGCCCCAGATCGGTAATGCCGATCTCCGATAATAAAAATTGTTGAATCGGGACCCCGATAAGATCCGTTAGATATATTTTAAATTAGAATCGCCCAACATCGCAGTGAAATTCGGGATATAGGGCCTAAAAATCGCCGTAATAAGATTCAGACCTTAACGTTTAAGCCGCACCGCCAGATTACGCCGCCACCAGCGACGGGCCGCTTTCGGATCGTGTCTAACGGTGTACATAGAGAAACAACGCATCTCTTCTGTTATAAGCCCTATTATAGTTCAAATATATGTCGCACATTGCGGACTATTTTTATATGTTATAAATATTTTTATAAAATATTTCAATGAACAGGATGAAAATCCATGGAAGCAAAGTCCAGAAATACCGCCGAAATATTCCCATTTTCAACTCTTTCGTTACGTATT
>JAMKCH010025945.1:0-18234 GCA_023653785.1 Ophioderma brevispina
CGGAATTGATATTCACAGTATCCTATGGTAGGATATTTATTGTCAATTCAATCAATTCTAATTAGAATTAAAGTACTGTATATTACACATAAATGATTAATTAAAACCAAAACGAAATATCCGTCCCCTTTGAAATTGGCATGTTAAGCGACTATCTTAGCTATAGGTTGATATTTTTAATTAATACAAAAAATATGTATTTCGAAATCCTCTTAGTCAGACGCTGGTGGAAGACTCCTCTCTAATATTATAGGAAGCTTAGGATCTAATGACGTTGAATGTCTGTCTCGAATCACTTCTTGGTACGAGCATAAAATCCGAGTAACATCAGAAGAAGATCGTAGCCTGAGTTTTGTACCATTAATATTATGTCCACACATATACAAAAGACCATCAGTGAGGTAGTATGGAGCCTGTCCGTGGGTGAACTTATGCGCATAAAAGAATTTTGTATCTGATAAGTTCCTTAACAGGCAACCAGTGACCAAAGGTTGTGACGAAACCTCTGGTCACAACAACATGGGGAACACCAAATAAATTGCTAATTTCAAAAAGCAGATCAGACATACCTATTGTATAGGAATACTGAGGGAAATTTGTTATTAACAGAACACGAACACATGTGACCAAAAATCTACAAAACCAAATCAGGTTCCTTTCCAAGTGGAACATATTACACAAGAGCGCAAAAACAATCAAGATCGGTTAAGCATTTCAGATCACAATTAAAGGAAATCTATTTGCTTCAATAGAATATAATGTTGCTGTATTTATTATATGAATTTGCTTTTGATAATGTTTGTATCAACAAAAATTAACTTGTAAGCTTTACATTCGATGCAAGATGTGCAGCTCGTGCATTTTTGTTTGACAGCATCTCAAAAAAGGTACATAAGAAAAAATTGGTTAAATATGAAATTTCAAAATAAGTATTCTATTTGGCATAATATTAAAGAACAAAGACCAGGCTTTCCCCAATGGTGTTTGTTTCATATCATTTGCTTTTGTCCAATCAGAAGATATAATCAATTTTAATGCGATACACCAAAAGCGATTTTGTGCCACTTATATATGCATGGGCCAGAGTTGCTTGCCCAGTTATGCCATTGCTGTCTTAAATCCTCAAAAAAAAGATTGAACTTGACAAAAACAAAAAAACACAGATTAAAGTAAACCAAAAGAAGTATAGTTTTATCGACCCAAGTTTTAATAGTCAACATAATCAGTTCAATGATAAAATCACTTTTGCATAATTTATAATAAACAACAAATATTATTGCACGTCAATGAAAGGGGACACTTTCATTGAATTATTTCAAAATTGTATCTGTAAAATTCATGCCAGAAGCATGTAATTCACCAAAATAAACACCAAATCCAAGAAATGGTTAAGATATTGCACTATCTTGGTGCATTTACTAATTAGTGAGTCATAAAAAATTTGATTTGGAAGCAAAGTATCAAAATGTTGGTAGGAATTTCGTTTCATGATACTTCAGGACCATAAAAATCCCCTACAGGTTGTTGTTCGCCGGCTGTACGCTCAGGTTCTCTTCTAAAAAGAACAGTATGTCGAATGTATTCACTTTATCTTAAAGCCAGAACTTACTGATCAAACTTCCACCATTAAGTAAACTGTTAGAGTTTCTTTAGGAAGTTAATCCCTTTAAAGATGTTCATAATTGCTCAAGTTGTGAATAACTTATGTTAACAAATTCAATGCACCGTTTTCACTCAACCGAAAGTGGCCAAAACCTCGATGTTGGTGTTTCGCAGTAAACTGGAGTTATCTCTCGATTGAAACAAGCAAATGAGTGGAACAAAAAATCCTGGCAGCCTGGTATTTTCTCTTTAATGGAGGTAAAATACGACTTATTTATGTTGACGATATAATATTGAAAAAAAATCGTTTGTGATTGTACCATTTTTTTTGAGACAGGGCCGGTATACGTGTAGTGCTTAGTGGATTTATGTAAGCAACCATTATTAAGGTTCCAGTAGGCCTTTCGAACATTCCCTTCATTTTAATGTGTACAAGCTGTACTTGAAAATTGTATTTTTAACATGAATGGAATAAAATGAGTGATTATGATGATGTGATGATGATGATGATGATGATGATCTTTATACCAAAGAGAAGGAACACATGGCGTCTTTTTTGTTTCTCTGTCAGATAACAGGTTGAAAGTGTGCATAGAGCATGCTCACAATCACCTAAATAAGACACAGATAATTGAATACATCAGCATACGAGGTGCGAGTTAACGTCATGATTCCTAATAATAACACCACTGGGTGAATAGGCTAGACGTTATGACATCTTACGGGTCTACAATGGAGCCCTGAGGAATACAGTAGTTGAAAAAATATGTGCTTGGACATTTCATGGTTAAACATCACTCGGGTACTCGGTCAGTTAGTTATGATCCAAACAGGCAAGGTAGTCTCTGTGATACCAAAACCGGTTTCAAGCCCAGTATAATCAAAATATCATGGTCAAGGGTATCAAAGCAGCACTGAAGTCAATCAATACAAATAAAGAATAAAATTAGCATCAAAAGCTGAAGAATTGATTTCAACGTGGGGAAGAATTGTCTAGTAAGAACAGTGAGTTTGTATGCAGATTACAATGGCTGGCCCAGTGGCGGTCAAAATTCTGCGGAAAACGGGTGGCATTAGAGATAATGTGGGACTATGATGGGAAGTGTTGTAGTTTGGGAGTGCTTTGTCGTGGGGAATGTGGGCAATTCTGGATACGATAGTTCATAGTTGTAATTGATGATATAAGTGTTGCCGAAACCTTATGAATGTTATTGTGAACCATCTCCCACCACTAACGCCCCATTTTTAGACTTTTGAAGCAACTGGGCTGTCGAAAAATGGGGGGGACACATTGCCGGCGAGCGAAGCGAGCGCTAAAAAGGGCACTCGGGAGAATGTCACAAAAATACAGCGGCCGGCCCGCCACCATCCCCACCCCAACTCACCAAATCCCCACCCCACGGACGCCCAGACACCTGGATATGCCACGGGCTGCTGACCCCATGATATCAATAATCATTTTGTCAGCATAACTTCCTTATGTTTTGGGGAACAGCACCAAAATTCACATACATTACTAGAGAACATCTTCCTTTGACCCCTGAAAAAGTTAAAACGTAATAACGTTTATAGGTCACTAAATAACCATTTGAAGAAGGGATTTTCCATAATATATGCAGGTTACTTTCTGCCTTTCAACATGTATCAACTTGCATCACAGCAAAGGGTCTCGTAGTAGCGATTCCACCGGCCCTAAAGTGTTGCAGCTGTCTTGCGAAACTTTCGCCAGCAATTCCCCAATGCAAGATGCCCAAATCGCCCCACTGTGTATGCAAACGTTTACAAATACGAAGCCACAAGAACATGCCTCCACCAAAACAGAAGTCATTCTGGACGTCCTAGGACTGGAAGGTTCAGCGGAAAATTTCCAAGCTGTCCCAAAATGCTCTACAACAGCAACGTCAACGGGATGACCCTAGAATTAGCTTTCGACGTAATGGTCTGGGATTGTGTCAAAGTACTTTCAATAGGATCACGTGCCTTGACTATACAATGGCATCCGTATCAAAAGATACGAAGACATGAACCTCTGGAAAGAGACTTGCAAGACGCACAGAGTTTTGATAGTGGCTGCTTGGAAGACCACCTGGTTTCTTGAAGACTTGTGTATCGCCGATGGAAGTACCTTTTTGCCTAGGTGGCTCACTCAGCACCCACATTGTCAGGCAGTATGCCCCACGAGGTCAAATGTCTCTAGCATTTGTCTTTGAGAGGCAATTACGGGTCGCAAAATCACACAAAATGCAAGTTTTTTCTCTGCAGGGGATCTTCATGGGGTTTTCGACATTTTTCGGAAGAACTCATCTTTGTTTTGGTGCTAACCAACTTCCAACAAACCATGGAACTCGTGTACTACGCATGTTTTTCAAAGACCCTGTTACAGTCCGGGGTCACAACACAACGCTTTTGTGACAGGTTTCTTTAGAAAAGACCACTGTCACTGCCAATCGATAAACAGACCATCACGGTGCAACTGTTTAAATCTTCCCTTAAAATACAGCGTTTTGACGCAGCTGGCACTCCCCCAGTTAAAATGATTTTTTACAGTTATTTTGCACGAGTCAGGGTCCCTTTGTTACAGTTTGGAGTCCCCTGCTGCAGTCAATAACGCCGGTTTTTAAGATGTGTTTTTTAACAGTGTGTATGCATAACTAACGTCGATGGCGTTGCTTTTGTGTAGGAATGAAATGGATAATGAGAATTACACCAATGTAATTTTAATTATTTTAGATTTTAGAGTTTGATATTGCAATGCAAATAATTCAGAGTTGGCGAGGGAAGTAGAAAATAGTGAATAACTGCCTTATGAGATAATTCAACTGGTTATTGTCCTAGACCATGATTTTGGGCAAGATTGCGCATGTGTTGAGTAATGGCCTTGCAGCTCTCCTGCTAAGGGAGTGATTATCGCATTACCTTTTTTAAGTAATTGTGATCCAAAATCAATCGAAAACACTCAATTCATTTATTTGTAATAGCTCCCAAAATATGTAAATAATAAAGGCTTAAAATTGTCACAAATACCCTTATTTCATTTGAGAAATATTAAGAACACATAAATACATTATTAAAGCAATAACAGCACTTTTTTGGAAAAGCGCCCCCAATTTTCCGGATATTTTGAGATTTTTGCACAGTTGCATTCGTAATTGGCTAGTAAACAATACCTGTGAATGCTAGAGCTCAACATTCTCTATGTGTCGCAAATAAGGAATTTTGAATAGAATAATTAATATCGGAGATATCCGATAATAATTCAACGGCTGCTGGAAACGTCCTTCAATATGATATAGCGGTAAATTGTGCCATGTACGTGTCTACGCTCATCCATTAGTTGTTCCGTATGTTCAGGGCAGTCAAGTCAGCGGTCGTTATCGTGATGTGGCACTCTTTTTGGGGACATTTCACATGGACGACGTAAATTTGCGTTTGGCGTCATTAATTACAATCAGGGATTCAAATTCAAATTATATACAAAATCGCTGATTTATGAAAATACGCATGTTTTAGCATTGCCACTCGCAAAATGGGCACTATATTTGGTATCAATTTGACAGGAAAATTTGCGTGATTCATTTAAATGCATTTGGTTAAAAAAATGGTGCAATTGAGAGAGGAGATTGAAAACATCACACACCAAGAAGCTCCACAATAGAAAAACTTTTGAAACATAGTATGGCAACACGGTTTCGCGATACGTCACGGTGGTTACCCGTTTTGCCCACAGATTGCCAGGCCTCGGACGGGAGTCTGCTGATTCCCGCTAATCAATTTCCACGTTCATTCATCACACTCAGTTTGGAGCTTCCGCGGTGGGAATATTACCAGAGCTTCGAAAGTCTGAGGGACATAATGGGACACACACCCCATAGAGTGGACACAGCCTATATCGTCCGAGTTTATCACGACTGTAGTACCTCTTTTGTGTATAAATTGTAAGATAGTCTTATAATTCTCTTGTTTTGTTTTAAACAATGAAGATGAATGTGCACTGACAATTTTGAAAAGAATTCATCAGGTCATTGTGGTCAGTTTGGTCACAATGGCCACCCACGGAAATTCTCGTGCAATTTTGCGTAAATAGGACCGTATTGACCTCAACCGGCGATAAGACCAGCTTTTAACGCGTTAAGCAATGAACACACGTTTCCAATTAGCCGACAGATACCTTTTACAAAAGCCATTTAGTATAAAAATGTTCATATTTTTTTTACAAAGCTGAAGGTCACTTTCGGTCTTTCAGAACTTCAATTTTTGTTCAGTGCGGTTGTGCAAACAAAAAAAAAACACCTTACCGACTGTCCCACAAAAAAATTATACAGCCAGATTATTTTTTGGCCAAAATTTAAGTTCATCTCTTCTGAAGTTTTACTGATTCTTTTTTAGGAGTGATCCAGCTATCAATGAGATTTTTTAGTTGGTGTCATTTGGGGGGTCTGGTTCAGGAGTTCTATCTAATTCTCTGAGGACAGTTGAAAAACCTGTTGGGCCAGTTTGGCTATCCTGATTCAACAAAGTTGCCATTGACACTCACTCAAGCAGTCTTTATTGAAAATGAAAATAAAAAGTAGGTAAAAAGTGATATAACATAATTAATTTTATGAATTCGCAATTGCTAATAATACATGTAGCATTAGGAATTCATTCCAAACAGTCTTGTTGTCTCAAAGCTTTACTCCAGGTTTTCATTCAGCAGAAGGTGAACATAAAACACCCTTGTTAAAAGTAAACTGAGACTCTTTGGAACACAACCACCCTTATTTATTGCTCCTTTGTTGAACACTTCTTTCTCTTCATCCTAATTCCTCCCTGCATCTTGGGACAGTAGGGAATAGGGAAGGTAATTGGCCCCCCCCATTAGAGCGTTTAATTGTCCACACAGTTGTCCCCTCAACCGACTTGTAGACTGTTACAATTAATTCAGCAGTACAATTCCCCAATGTCCCCTGAAGTTCATGATTTTCCTCCCTGAGAGTGATTCCTTCATTTCACACCCACAACATAATAATTATGGTGCTTTCCTGAAAAAATAATATATTGATTAGTTCAATGCATGACAATACATTCACTCTGATATCTACACTATCTTTTTGTTTTGAAAGGGTTTAAACCCACAATGAAAATGCGACACCTCCTTACCTTTAGTTTCTTGAACCTTCAGGTGAACTGGCCCAAGCTGGCATTTTATCCTTTGTGTTCACTGACAATATCTCCGCGTAGGGCCGATCAAATTGGATGGAATAAACGCGAGGATTTAGCTTTGATTGTAAGTTTTTAGTTGGACAATCTGTAGAGTGCGCCATATCAGCCGCAAAATGAACTGAAATTAGAAATCGTGCATAATGCGGCTTACATTTTTTTATCATATCTCAAAATCTATCAACCAATTTGAACGAATTGAAAATGAGTACTGAGAAGGGCCTTTGCCTCAAGGAAATTACAAATTGATTACCACACATTGCCGCTTAAAGGTAGTTGCATGATATGAAATCCATGTGAAGAATCGACTGAAGATGACAGTGTTCTTATTTCATCTGACAAAGACCCTGATGTTTGTTTCCATAAGCCTCTTTGGACCTGAAATCTTGTAATAACCGGCTAATTGACAACGAGCTCTCTTTGCCTGCCGGCAAAACTGAATGTCACTTAATTTGATCCAAAAATCAGTTTAAAAAGTTACCAATTTTCATATCAACTGTAATGGCCAAAAAATTCATCTCAAAAGCATTATTATCTGGGGGTGACTCCTGATCAACCCTTTCAGGTGACCTATGGTGAATTCCATCTATTAACAAGGTGACTGGAAAACTCAGATTTATATAAACACTCACAGTATTTTAACCGCAAACTTCGTAGAACCCTCATTTCGGCATTATTACAGTGTCATGTTTGACTACTGTTCCACCATTTAGCGCTCCCATAGAACCCTGTACTGCTGGGACACAGCGCCACCAATTCAGTTTTCCGCATCCTAATTGGCCGGCTATTCTTAGACATGCGCCACGTCCCAATGGACTCCCTGGCAGTCAGAACGCTGTGTTAAAGGCTCTGCGATTAGCTGACCAAGGAATGAAAAAACGGTTTTCGCGGTACCTTGGATATGCAAACGACGAATCAGGGTCGATCTGATGTTAGAATGGGTTCCTGACAAAAAAGACCAATTAGCCACTAGTTTTTGTAAGCAGGGCAATGTGGCAATGATTGACAGCAGCAAGCGAGAATTGACCAGCTAATATGTACGAGTTTTTTTGTCACGAATTTTTCACATTTTTCGTCTTTTCCAAATATAACCCTATTTATAAACTAGTCAGCTAACTAGACAATTTAGTTTAGGAATATTTTTTGGTGGCGTACATCGTGACGATAGGCCAAGTAGTTTGCGCAATATCCAGTGGACACAAAAAATCCAAATCAACGCTATTTTGACCGGGTCCGATATGTTAACAGTTGGTTGTGCACGTGCACCACTTGGTATACTTTCAATATAAGAATTCCTTGCATGCAATGAGGTTATATACAATTAATTCCGCTATGCGCTGTATGGCGTTGTGGCTCAGCGCTTGACGGAAGTAAATACAATCCTCATTTGCCATCAATGGGACTTCATATAAACGTCTACCGCCACTGGGGCATGATGCCGTCGAAAACGTGTGAACTCCCAGCGCAGTGAAGATTTGCCAAGTCGCGTGTCGCGTGGCTCAAATTACTTTCTGACCGTAATTTAACAATGGGCGGCGCTTTGTGCCAAGACAACACGTAAATGGTGTGTGTTGTACCTAGTGGTATTGTGGTATAGACCGTATTCAATATGACGTCAGCCACCAGACATGTTGGTGGACAAGATGCATACATTCCAGGACTACAATACATTAAGCTGTCAATCGATCCATGTTTAGAGATTGCAAACGGATCATTGACAGGTGAATGTATTGTAGTACTGGAATGCGTCTATCTTGTCCACCAACATGGCTGGCTATTGAATACGGTCTATTAGTAAGAAGTGTCAGCATAAGCTTCAAATCATTCAAAATAGAATGCTTCGTTTTATACTGCATATGTTACCCAGGGATCATATTAGTCAAGTTCACTTTGGTTCAGTGAATCTCTTGAATTTCCAAAACAGAGTTAGGCAACTACGACTCGGCCATAATTATGTTTAACATATTTAACTCTGTTGGACCCTCATATCTCAATCAATTTTTTTACTAAAGTTAGAGATTTACATTTTTATCATACGAGATCTAGCTTATATAACTTTCAGGTCCCTAGGGTTAAAGGTCAGACTGTTAAGTCTTTCTTTGAAAATAATAATAATAATAATAATAGCAGAGATTTATATAGCGCCTTATGCTATTGGCCTCTAAGCGCTTTCACAAATGGTCGCTGATCACTGGGGCCCAACCATACCATAAACCATTTAGCATCATTTCAAAATAGCATTACAGACTGGAATAACTTGTCCTCCAATATCAAATGTGTAAGCGATAAGGCCACGTTCAAACGGCTTGTTAAACTCCATTTACCAATATTTGCTTGACCGCACAAGGAGTCGGCTGAATTCGCCTAACTTCTTTCCTGTTTTATGGTTGGGTTGTGAAAATCACCTTTCAATCCATGATCAACTTTGCTAGTTCTGCTTTATTTGTTTTATTGTTGTCCTCGCTCACAGGTGCCTCTGTCATTTTCACGGACCCCATTGGAAATAAGTTGGCAAATTCAGCCGACTTAATGGGTTATCCTGGCTAATTGACTGTTGTGCGTATGTGCTGGTGGCTTATTGATTTTGTTTTGTATATCTGTAATTTTCTTTTGTCGATTTAATAACTAACAAAAAAACAAACAAACAAACAAAATTTCTCAATAAAATTGAATGCAACCGATTACACTTAATTTTATAGAGTAGATACATTTTTTGAGTGTACCTTTTAAAAGGTGGGCATTATAACTTACATGCACTCCTACTAAGGCTAACGGTTCAGATGATATAAAAATGTCAACTTTTTGAGGTAAGTTTGAGGTATTGTCTTTTAATCTGTACATTGCTCTTGTCTTTTTATCTCATGCTGTAAGTGTAAGCCGGTTTTAAATATTGTTGATAATAACTGAATAAAATCAATCAATCAGTTGGGGGACTAGGTTGTGGATCACGAAATGCCCCTTTAATAACAAAAGGCGGTAACGTGATACTGGCTATATCCATGGTCCAATAGACCCTAAATGATTTGCGTTGCGTGTTTATTAAAACGTGCAATGAACATAAAACGTGAATATAAATAAAGTAGTTTGAGTTCAAACTTGTTTGTAAGTGTACATTGCTCATTGTGTATGTCTAGCTAAACATGCTATTGAAAGCGTTTTAAGATTATCGTTTTTCACGTATATACTTATGTTATCAAACTTGTAGGGCTTGCATTTCATATTTTAATACGCTTGTTTCACGAATTCTAACTGAAATATCAATGCGATTTGTAGTATGGTTAAAGTTGAAAAATTGGCTTTGTTTTTTTTCCACGTTCCAAATTTCCACGGGTCGACAGATTTACTACACGGCTATGGAAACAAGCTTCCAATTAACATTTCAGAGGAACCCTCCACCAGTGTCTTTAAGCGCTCCTTCTGAAACACTCATTTCCTAAATTTCAAATTATGTGATTTTGGATTTGTTAGTAATCTATAGTATAGTGTATTTCATTGTGTGTTTATATTTGTATTTTAAGTACCCGGTATTTGCTGTAAGGCGCTGTGTTTTCTGCCTCAAAAAATGGTACAATCAAAAAACCGAATTTTGTTTTCAATATTATATTCGATATAAGTAAGTCGTTTGGTACATCAATTAAAGAGAAAAGACCAATTTTTATTTCATCCCATTTGCTTGTTTCAATCGAGAGATTAACTCCAGTTTACTGAGGAACACAAAATCGAGTTGTGCCACTTCGGTTGAGTGAGAAAACAGTGAAAAAATTAGGCCACATAAGTTTTCACATTTATTTGAAACAGATATGAAAAGTTCTTTGAAAAGGAATTTTAAACTCAAAAGAAACACTCCAAAAGATACGAAAACAGTTCGTAATGGTGGAAAGTATGATCATGTAAGTTCTGGCTTTAAGATAAAGGTAAATAAATTCGACATACTATTGTTTGTTAGAAGAGAACCATGAACGTTACAGCAGCCTAGAGGAGAGAGTTTATATGGTCTTGAAGTATCATGAAACGCATATTCCTACCCACTACTTCGCTTCCAAATTCAAATTTTTATTGACTTCAACAAGTAGTAGATGCACAAAGATAGTGCCAATATTTGAAACCATTTCTTGGATTTGGAGGATTTATTTTGGTTGCAATACATCCTTCTGGATGATTTTAACAGATACCAATTTGTAATAAATTCAAAGCTCCATTTCATTGACGTGCAATAAATATTTGTATGTTATTGCATTATATAAAAGAAGATATGTTAATCATGAACTGATTATGAGGACTACTAAAACTTGTGTCGATAAACTAGTCCCTTGTTTACTTACTCTGTGTTTTGTTTCTTTTGTCAAGTTGCAATCTTGTGTGAGCCTAAGACAGCACGGTATAACTGCGCGAAACAAACTCGGCCCATGCATAAAAGTGGCACAAAATCCGATTTTGGTTACATGCAGGAGAGATATTATATCTCTGGATGACCAAAAGCAAATAAGATGAAACAAACACCATTGGGCAAGCCGGGTCTTTGTTCTTTAATATTATGCCAGTGAGAATGAATTATTTTGAAATGTCGTATTTAACCAAAATTTTTTTTTTGAGACAGGTTGTAGAGCTCCATATCAAAACATTTTGTTATTTTATTATTTGGTGGCTTGAGAAGTATGTTCAAAATCAGAAAAATTCAGAAATACGCCATTCTCATTTTTATGCTTAGACTACTTCGATTATTAATTCGCCCTTCCACACCATCCATCCCTTCCACACCATCCATCCCCTCCACCCCAAGCCCATCTTTTCTTCACTTCTTTTTCTCTCTACCAGTCCCGCTATCCTCTCATATCGTTGGTACAATTATGAATAAAATCTTGTACAATCTTGACCAGTGACCACTCAGCAAAAAATATCGTGTTCCACCGCCCTATATGTCCTTGGTGTTTTAAACAGTCCTTTTTTAAGACGAATATTTTGATGATTTTTTTACAGATTGATATCACTGTATATATATGTAAGCGGTTCCCAAAAAATAAGCCCCCGGTAATTCAAGGATACTTAACTTTATTTAGAACTGGATGTTTAGAAATGTTTAAAACGTATTAAAGTGAGGAAAAACTTGGCTCTGTAAATTGATAATTTGTTGACTTTAGACGATTGATTGATATCAAGAGTGTTTTTTGAAAAGCAACAACTTTTGTGGCAGAGCCAAATGTTTCTTCTCTTCAAAGTTTTTTTTAAATTTTCTAAACATCCAGTTTTAAGTGAAGTTATGCAACGAAATTTCATTGAATTTTAGTTATTTTTTGCGATCCCTTACTTCACAACACGTCAAGTATAACAGCTGAATATTATTGATATTTGACTGCTATTGGTTATGAATTAAAAACCCTGACTAAAATATACATTTGCTGATTCTACTCAAAATTCTCATATTTCATCTGTAAATTAACAAATCAATCACTTAAAAGAAAGAAAAAATCAAAACCATATACTCACCTATTGTTTTACACGCTGAAGGGCAGATGAGTGATAGAGTTAAGGCTAATATTAAAATCGGAATGTGCTCCATCCTGGATGACACTTCGCTTTAAGCGGGAGTACACAACGACCGCCTGGCTAGACACATCTATGATCCTTAAAGCCAGCTAGGTTACTCTTATTTCAACTATTTTCCCAGCTATGGCAGTTGTTCATTACAAATTTGCCAGCCAGGAATTTTCGCTTGTATGTTCTCCCAGCTAAAAGGTTTATAACATTTTAATCCTCTCACAATGTTCTATGAGGACTATATATACTACACTTCGCTAAAATATCTGCAAAACTCCATTTCTTCGATGTGAACATCAGAGTAACTGTTTTTACCTTTATATTTGTTCAACACTCAATGGCATGACTAACGTATTATGGAAGGCTGTCCGGAGTCACAGCACTAAAGTAATAGGGGCGTAGCTCTGAAGTCAAAACGCACTGAACCGGAAAGTTGAATGCATTTAAGATAATTATTTTAAGCCCCTCCAAAAGTTTTTTACAAGGTTTTACGCTTACTTGTTTAAAACAATAGGCTGATCAACATAAAAGTACATATTTTTTAAACACTATGGCTGGTATTCTGAAAGGGAGTCTAACTTTAAACCTGGGTTTAAACCAGGGTTAGTCCTACATGAGTGGACCTGTTTTCCTTTGAAAATACTGTAAAAGTTAGATGTAATGGGTGAGAAAATTCTTCATGGATGGGCTGGAACAGCCCATTGATGAGGAATTTTCTCACCCATTACAGCACATTTTTAGAGTGTGTTGGGAGGGGAAAAGTCTACTGATGTAGGACCAACCCTGGTTTAAACCTAGGACTAAAGTTAGACTCCCTTTCAGAATACCAGCCTAAGTACCAAATTTGCTCTGACTGAAAGACGGAAGTATTTTCAACATGCGAGTTCTTGCACTTTGTAGTTAATATTCACGAAATTCAAAAGACATACCTGACATTTTCAAATGCATCGCTCTCGGTAGAAATTTCCATAATTCATTCGTTAATGGTGCATTTCGTGATTCGACCACATTCTGTTTTATTCATTGTTCACTAGATATCATTGAGAAAAGCTTTTTCACCAAATTTTAGTTGATTCCTACTTTGCGGTTTTGTGTTATGAGCAATTGCTTGTTTCCCACGGTCCCATAGTCCATTGTGCTGTAATTTCTGTCCGTTTACGCACAGAAAATACAAAATTGCGAATTTCTTACAGAAATTGATCGAATTTGCACGTAGGTAAGTCGGGGGGGGGGCAAGTTGTGGATCACAAAATGCCCCTTTAATTCATGGATTTGTGTAGAAATAACCTCGTATTTATCATAAAACGAGAGATTGCAAGACATTCATATATTGAATCATATGCAGCGACTTCATATAGATAAGACACTCAGATTTGCCACATTTTCTTCCTGACCCAACCATCGTCTAAAGGCAATATCTCAGCTTACAGATGAGGTAGCATTGCAAAGCAGAAAAAACAGCTTGCAGTGGTATACAATACAATGCACCTCATTTAAAAATAACTTCAGAAATATATGGTTTGCAAAATATTGCAAACTTTTGGTGACTTTACTTGGATCGTTGCACTGCAGAATATTTGTGTCGTCGTGGGGCATATAGAACCCCCGTTGTTTTGAACTGCTGTAAAACGTTAAGCCCATGATAATCGCAGGGATCGATTTCTGCTCCTACGTGCTTAACACTTGATCTTGGTCAAGAATCCGGTATTGCGCACGCAATCGCTCACTGCGACTGGAGTTACAATGGACTTTATCTCAGGACTGAAAATTTCCCTCATTATTTATTACCCTGGAATATTATATTGGTTCAATAATCATAAGTTGTTTGTGCCCGACTGCTTCGAAGCGGCCGGGAAAGGGAGCGCCCCCAGACGGACCGTGAGATGTTGATTGCAACATATTGAATTTGACCTTCAGATATTGCATCAAGGTGGACATTTACTTAGGATCTTAACATTTTAATGGACATTCTTATAATTGAGCGTGATCACCATGTGTTATTGTTTAGGATATCCAAATCTTGAACATCGTCGGTCAGTCAATTTTTTTTAAAAACTCAATTTTGTTATTAAAATTCGTTCATTTTGTGCACAAGACGCTTTATTTGTTGTTTACAGGGTATTTATGACCTTGGCGTCCACGAGATACCCTAACAGTATTACTCACCGAACACATTTAAGCAATAACGCCATATTTTTAAGAGCGCACCCCATTTTAAAAATGTTGAGATTTTTGCACAGTTGCTTTGGTAATTTGGCAAGTTATAGTATCCTCCACTTTACTTAGCTTTTTTGTAATAGATTGTGCAAGATATGAACGGATATTCCCCAAAATTCTAATTTAGAAAATGAGTCCAGTTGTTTATGCATTTGGGGGGGAGATCACTCTAATTGCACATATAAGAATTGCATCATAGATGATATAATTAACCCTTTATGGGTTGCTGAAAGAGCGATTCCATCATCGAGCGACTGCGCGCCATTGCTGTACAAACCTATGGCAAATATGACTACACCCACAAAAAATACTAGAATGTACAAAATGGTAATGTTTGTGTTAAATATATGTAAATTGGTCCTTCTAGAGCAGATATAAACATCAAAATGATTTGCAAAGTGTATGCTGTGGAAGCCGGGTCGCGAAAACATCATGTTACTTTTTGAGCGATTTTGACGCATTTCGAAAACAATGATTTGCCCCTAATTTCCAGACGATAAATCGGAACTCATTTATATTGCACCTTTGGCCTTGTCTTATGCCCCCCTCAAAGGTGGTATGAGTTTCATTTGAAAATTCCATTGGGAAAGTTGTTTCCTTAGGGGGGATCCATGAACCCCCCCTTAGGCACCAACGTGAGTGAAAACACCTTAGGCACTTAAGTGTTAATGTAAGATGATGTAATGGATACGATGTCATATGTGTGCATGATCCAATTGGACAGTGTTGGGCTATGTTTATACATGATGATGCTGTAATACCTATTTGTAGGTATTGGGAAATACTAGTTGTGAAACGGTTTGCACTTCCGTAAGTGCATAACGGGGGGACCCCCTAATATACCATTTCCTAAAGGTTTTTTTTAGATGAAACGCACCAACATTTAGAAGTCATTCAAAGACATCACCATTCAGAAATAAAAACTGAAGAAGTTGTTCAGTAAGAAATTAAAGTGGCAAAAACCAGTGATTTTAATTTTGCGTCAAAATGTGCGAAAAAGACACATTAAAAAAAAAATCTTCTTCTTCTCTTCTTCTGCATTTTCACAACACGGCATTTCTTCACCTAGACTTGTGCTGATTGCTTTAATTGGTGAAAGAATGAAGCAATGCATAGGATCACAACATAAATGTCTCATGCCCTTTATATTTTTTTTTGAGGGTTACTTGTCTAATTTGCCATAGGTTCCTACAGTAACCGCACAATGATGTTATATAAAATATTAGGCTCCAATGCCCTACTATACTTTGCAAGATTTTTTTAATTAATGATTTACTTTGTTTATATCACTAGGTGTCTGCATTAATGAAATCAGAATCACAGTACTCTAAATACGATTCATTTTTGTCAGGCACTTCGCTTTATGATGGGGGGGGGCTCCTAGGTGACCATGCTAACTAACGCAAAAACAACGCGATGGATTTTCTTGCACCAATGCAAGCGCAACTAAAAGTTAGACGAATACAGAAAATCTAAACAAAATATATTGGCAGCATTTCAAAATCACCGCTGAAAAAAAAGGGTCCCTAGGAATCCCCCCTTATGCAGTTAAGTGTTAATTTGCCGTAGTTAATTTAAATCTCGAAAAAATGGTAAATTGGAGCAGTGCTAGAATTTATATATTAGATGAAGGAGTTTGAAAGTGTTTTGTTCCGCTGTCATCTTGGAAGCCGAAACTTCAATTTGGAATCAAAAAGGATTTATTTGTGGTTCTAAAGTGGGGCAATGTGACAGACAGGATGTTTGAATTGTGTACACTGCATTGGGGATTGACTCTACATGCTGTCATTGGGAGCCTTTGCGGTGAGAACATATCGTCGTTGAACTGCAACGTTACTTTCATTTAAAACTTTAGTCACAAGTCATCAAAGTAAACGTTTTATAACAAAAAGAAAGATTGTAGAATTAATGAGGATATTGAATGTAAAATACTGTAATTGTGCGTGGACATTCCAAAAATTCTTGACAATGAAATTATTAAATGTGTTGTTATTTTAAAGTTCAGTCATTGTGCACGAGGCTCCATTTGTGTTAAAGGGTATTTCTGGACCTTGGCGTCAACGTAACACTGTACGGTATGTGAATACAAGTCGCATAAGAAGGAATTTGGTAATTAAATATTAATATCGAATCCCGATAATAATTCAACGGTCGCTGAAAATGCATTGCAATAACAGTAGCCGGGGACTAGACCCGTATTCAATATGACGTAACAACCAGACATGTTGTGGACAAGATTGCATACATTCCAGGATTACAATACATTAAGCTGCAATCGATCCATGTTTAGCGAATGCACATAGATCATTGACAGGTGAATGTATTGTAGTACTGGAAATGCGTCTATTCTAGTCCACCAACATGGCTGGCTATTGAATACGGTCTATAGCGACAGTTATTGTGTCCAACGCTCAACCATAGCGCTCGATGGTGCACCCAGGTCAAGTTTAGGATTATTTTTCGTGCGATTGTGATATTCCATAATGGATAGACAGAAGTTAACGTTTCCAGGCTGCAGTCGAATAGGACCAGGGTCCCCGAATCTAATTACCAAATCCCTTCATTCACACTTGTGCGCATTACCGTTCATTGGTATAGTTACTGAACAAACTGTGCATTTTAAAATAGTATATATCCAAATATCTCAGGGAATTGAAAATTTGTAAACAAATTGCTATACGGTCGACTACTTACCACTAAGAAGAACTGCTTTTGGACCCTTCATACCATAATAATAATTATTATGGGTCCCATCTTGCATCCCCTTTTAAAACTAAATTCTAACATGATTTAAACAGCTATGTTATCTTCTTCAAGAATTCTAGTGCCAAAAAACAATATGTCCAACGGGGAGGTTTGCGGCCATCTGGATTAAGACGGATTAATCGTACAGAGTATTTCAATTTAGTTGAAAAAAGTATTCAAATGATTTTTCTTATCACAAGGAATCAGAAAATAATTTTGGCATATCGGTGATGTTCAGACAAGATAGCTCAATCAGGGAAGCGCTCGACTCCAGTGTATTGCTCATCCATGCGTATAGGCGCGTGTTCGAGCCCTGTGAGATCAGCTATCTTGAATTTCCTGACAAGAAAAGTAACCGCTTGGTTGTCCTCGATTTGATCCTGCATGTGATATTTGGGAAGCTGTCCCGGCTGCGATGGTTATCTCGATTATGTTTGCAGACAAGGGAAAAAGCACTGATCCCTTGATCTCCTGATTCCGTTGAAATGTTGCTGAATGGTTTATGGTATGGTGGGCCACAGTGATCAGCGGCCATTTGTGAAGCGCTTAGAGGCCAAATAGCATACGGCGCGCTATTATAAATCCTGTTATTATTATTTCAGAGATATGGGTGAATTGTTGAATTTGAAAACGCGATAAAGGTCATTTGACTTTTGATTGGTCATATACAGGGGCCCAAATTTTTAAAATGCTTAATCTGGACAAAAATGGTGTCAAATTGTTGGTATGAAGGAAGATGTATAAAGGTCAGTTCTGGGCCAAAATCCAAAAATCCAGCAGTCTCTGGGATTTCTTTGCCCCTCAAGCCTGCCAGGACTCTCCTATACAGGTCCACGTCAATCATACATCCAGGAAAATCCCTGTGCCAAAATAATCAATTTCAAGCCAGCGTGCATCTGTGCATTCTTATCAAAAATTTTGATTATTAAAAATAAG
>JAMKCH010025946.1:0-18834 GCA_023653785.1 Ophioderma brevispina
TTTGGATGAAAACTCACTCCTTATTATAAGGAAAACCACC
Source organism: Ophioderma brevispina (assembly GCA_023653785.1). Lineage (NCBI taxonomy): Eukaryota > Metazoa > Echinodermata > Ophiuroidea > Amphilepidida > Ophiodermatidae > Ophioderma > Ophioderma brevispina. The sequence goes on from JAMKCH010025946.1 coordinate 41, forward strand.
TATGTGCAAATCCATCCAAGACACAGGTGTGTGCTTTCCATCTACGTGAAGCCCAAATGTCAACAGCCTGGGTTGTCTACTTGGACCCATACTTTCTCTCTTATTTTTAAGACCCACATCAAGAAGCCGAAGAGTACAAAGTATGGTCACACAAAAAACATCTTGAACAAACTATTGGCACAAGATGGGGTGCATGCTGTCCCACATACCTAAGATCGATGGCACTGGCCCTGTGCTATCCTCATGTGCAGAGTATACTTGACTTGTATGGGAAAGATCAACCCATGATGCCAAGAAGATTGATCCAGCGTTAAATGGCCTTCTGCGGCTTATCGAAGGATGTCTTCGCCCAACTCCAATGGCGAACTTATACATCGATTGCTCCACCAGACATATCCGTCGTAGTGTAGCGGCTGAAAGAGCGAGTTGCCAAGTATCTAATGTGAAGCACCCAGACGAACCCAGCTGTTAACTGCCTAAATCAAGAGAGAGAGTGAGAGAGAGAGCGTTCTCAAGCAAAGTCCCAACCCCTTCAGCACATTATTGAATTTATGGTTGATAGGTCTTGAAGTTAACCATAGAGAGATACCCCTCAGAAGCACATACCATGCTTAATTTGGTACCATAGATGCCATAAATCCGGTTACGTCATCAGTAACATAATACAATGTCCATCTACAATTTCAAACTAACCAATTAAGTAAAAGGTGACAAAAATTTTAAACCTATCAGTGCATCTCAAAGCACATGGTCCATTGGCTGCCAAGTTTGCTAGAGATTGCCTGTTACTTTCAGTTGTTAATTTGTTGATATTATTGATTTTATGCCCATTGTGTGTTGCGGTGTTGCCGGTTCGTTTCCAGTGGTGGGGGGGGATGCCCCGACTCTTTTCTGGTTTGAATTTTTTGGGTGGGCAGAGTGAAATTATGGAGTTGGTAACATAATTATCAAACGTTTTTGAGTTTTTTAACCAATTTGATCAAATTAAAAAAAAAAAAAATCTGTAATTTGTCTTAGATTTGGGGGGGGGACTGGGGGTAAAGAAAAATGAGAGGGGGAAATGGCCCCATGCGCCCTGGAATTGGCACTGTTCGTTTCTAATACATTATTATGCTAGATGATGGTAAAGAAAAGAAGAACACTTAAAATAAAATGCGAATATTTCGGACAAAAATTCCCTATGCAAAAGAAGCAAATGATTTGAAAATCATGGTAAAATATGACTTAAATTTTATTTTTGATAATAAAATATTGTAATTTAATCAAATATTTTAATGTCAAGAAATTTCAAAGCAAAAAAATGAAGTATAGCCATAATATAATCCAAAAACCGAAATATTATCAAATGGCGGCCATTTTGACTTTTTTGGCGCCACTGGAACTGATTATTCAGAGTTATCTAAATGTTTATGAGGGATCGCATGTTACCATCCGGGGGCTGATATTAATGAAATAGGACGAGTTGGGGGGGGTAAATAAAAGCTTGTAAACTTCATAAAACTTGGACCAGGGGATCAGAGTTGTGGCGCGTAGGCAAGGGTCATGCCTAAGACACATGGATATGAAAAAATGGCGGCCATTTTAATTGGCTGGCACCCCCCTTGCACATCGAAAAAAATGTACACTACTTTATGGGTTTTCCCATGACCTATTCTACAGGATTACAAGTTTAACTAATATAGCAAAAAAATGCAACCTCTCAATTGCATCAAAACGTCCTAGACTATATGTGCGTAGAGTAGTATTTGTTTGTACAGTGTCAGGGACGCGAACAGCCATATTGTTAGCAGCGCTTTTCAGAACGAATACATGTACCTGTACTTGTTAACTAGCGTAGACTATCAGGATATAATTGACTCGAAAGAAATATCCCTCAACAACAAGCAGCCTAAACTTAAAGGTTTCATGCACAAAAGCGTTAGACCAGGTTCTAAAGTTTACCTAAAAAAGTGACGGGGGGAGATTTATTTATCTATGAATTTCTTCTGCAAATTTCACTGGATCGGTTGTAGACACTACCGAGAACGTTTCGAAGGTTTATTATACAACAGGTGCAAAGAAAACCGCAACCGTTGTTTTGAACTAGTCCGGCTATCTTAATCGCCCCATAGAAAACCATCTTTGACTGTCTGTCGTGTCGACATAAACTACTAAATCAACATCATCTTATTACATAAAGACGGCGTACTCGACTTATTCACTTCAAGGTGTGTGATCTAATACATTGGTAGCAGTCCCAAAGATGTACAACCGGGTTTGGAAAAATTGGGGCGCTTCTTCCTGGAAATCTCCTCAGGTCCTCTTTAAGTGCAATTTTTGTCCCACCAGAAAAGACATTCTCCTTTACACTACCTAGGTAGTTTGTATTATTTCGAATTTGCCTTTTAATCTTTCATTGCTAGTTCCTTTACAAATAAAGTGTGGAATACATTCAAATTTGAGGCCAAAACATTTTCTGACTTTGACTGGGTCTAACTAAACCTGTCTAAACTTTTGTAGACGTACAACAAAAGTTAAATACCAAAAAAAGCCAGGGCTTGGCCTAGCCTGGCTTTGTGATATTATAGTATACTAGGGGTTCCCGGGGCTAGGGTCCGGGGTTAGCCATGTTACGTGGATCGTGTTTTCCCCTCCAACACATAAAATAGATTCCGATAAATAATTATCACTGAAAGTAAAATTATTCTTGACTCTGACACAAGTGATGTACATTCACTTGCCTTGCTAAACGAGAAAGCTGATTAAACTGACTTAAACCACTGCTCAAAATGTAGAATCAATGTCCGCATTAACCTTTGAATAACTGTGGATTCGTAACTTTACCCATCTATTGAGAGTCTGAAAGCCGTCAATTGTTCGAGTCCACGCATCAGTGCATGTAGGAATGCAGCATTTAGTACTACAGTGGCCATTGCTATATACACATGCATGTGCGTGTCTCGTTGTCTGGGATTGTCTAAATTTGCTACCCAATGGATATATGGTGGATATACGTTATCTTGCAATTACAAATTAAACCATATCTTCGAAAGCACTTTCGGGGAGTTGATTTATTGAAGAAATACGACAACAATAGATATTTCAAGAAATCAGATATCCAGCTCACTGCAGATTCATATACTTTTGGAATATATTTAACAAGCGATACGGGACAAGTTTGATTTTGGAATACAACTATCCCTCCGGAAAAGGCCAAGGATTACGACATGTCAAAATGCAGTCCTAAGGTGCGTGATCTTCTTGTTTTAGGCCAAAAAATGTCTCAGCTTCAGGCGCTAAGATAAGGCGAGCACAAAGGTTTTAAAATCGCGTTTCATTGCATTGCTATTTTGAAATGTTTTCGAGTGTTTATCGACAAATTAAGAAAATGGCCGATAAAAAGAAATACAAGAAACAAAAATTCCGGGAAGCACAGAAACACAAGGTTTCTGGCAAAAGAAGCAGAGATAAACCTTTTGCCATTATTAGTAAAAGATAAAATATCATATATAATGTATATTTTGTTTGCATGAGTAAAATCCTCAAAATATTTAATGAGTAAATTTTTCCCGAAGTCCCCCTACATTTTGTGACCTCATTTGCGTCCCTAAGATTTGTAAAGCGTCCTATATAGGACCGTCAGTGTAAAAATAAATTAGTCAACTTTCTACATTTGAGTCCTACAACTGTACAACTAAGACATCATTTTGACTAACTAGTCAGAACGATGTTTTATAGGAGTAATTTGTAGAAGACTGCGTAATTTATATTTACAGTACAATTTTGCTGTTTCCGCTAGAGAATAGATAACATACCAAGGCCTAATCATTATCATATTGATAAACGTACAAGATGAGTGAAAATAAATGGATCAATAATAACCAATTATCGTAATTTGCAACATTCCAAGGCAATATAAGCCCGCATGACAAGTTAACTCTAAACTATATCCTTAATACAACACCTAAACAATGACCTCACTTTGCATGATGCGTTTAAAGTGAAAAAAATTACATGAAATTGTAAGCCTAGCATAGGCTTAGATTGTTACTCATTATACAGAAGAAAAAATTATTGAAATAAAGTTAAAATAGAAAAGCAAACAAACAAACAAAAAACAAATTAAAATATTAACACTTAAGTGACCGGGGGGGGGGGTTCCTAGGGATTTTTTTTTTTTTTTTTTTTTTTTTTTTTTTTTTTTTGTAATTGTCTGACTTTTAAATGCGCTTCTTTTGATACCAAAAAAATTAAAATCGGCCAAGCCGTTAATGAGATAATTAGTGAGGGTCCCATGGACCCCCCCCCCCTTGGGCACTAACGGAAGTCGTTTGAGAATATTAAAAAAAAAATCAAAGAACCAAAGTAATTTTTTTTGCTGATATATGTTCACACATACATGTAAGTAAACAATAAATAGTAACATTAAAAATAATTAACCCTTTATGTGCTGAAAACAAACAATTTCAATGTGGACGTTGCTAAACCGTTACTGTACAAAGTCTATGGGAAAATGACATGTATTTTGCAACACCCGTTAAAAAATACAGGATTCCTAAAACTGCAAGTTTTTTGTTAAATATATGTAATTTGGGTCTTCTAGAGTAGATATCAACATAAAATAAGTTTTCTAAAAGTTTGATGTAAGCGCAAGGCTCATTTGAATTTTCCGTCTTTTTGCCCATTTTTCGCATGTTTTGAAAACAATGTTTTGCCCCTAATTTGCAGCCCAAATAACAAATTTCATTTTTATTGCTGATTTGGGGTTGTCTTATGACCCTTCACATATGGTATAAATTTCGTGCAAAATGTCCCTCGGGAAAGCGGTTTCCTTCTAGGGGGGTCCCATGGAACCCCCCCCCCCTTGGGCACCAACGGGAGTGAAAACCCCTTGGTCACTTAAGTGTTAATGGTAGCTTGTATATGCATACTATGACCCATTTCCAAGCTTGCTCGATTTTAGATCACTGGGCAAATTGAAAAAAAAAACACCTACTGAAGTAACAGGTACGATTTATTCAAATGACAGGTGTAAAATTATTGCACTTGAAACAAAAATTATAAACTTACACGTGTACAAATTGTGTTATGCAAATGCAAATGGTGCGCCCGCAGGCGGAGTGCCCATCTCTCTATCATTGGCGTTTGAGCAAGACTCCATCGTATAATGTTGCTGTGGGGGTTCGCCACTCCTCCCGCAGAGCGAGTCTGTTTTGCATTCCCAGCATATGCCGGTAACCATTTATACTCCTGGGTAGTCTTGTTCAAGACGCTCTGCTATGTCCCTTTTCGAGGTACATCCCCTGTGTATAATCATTCCCCGCGCCTTAGTCTATGTAAACCCTAGCTCGAACACGTCGTAGCCCGGGCGAAGCCCGAGGACTACGACCCCCAATATGGAGTGTCCAGTCAGAGTACCTTGGACTATGTAAACCCGTCTCAGAAATCTATTTCATACCTTCCATTTTATATACACGAATCACGTCTGTTTACAAACGAATTGCTACCGTTCGCAAGTCAACACTGCATCCCTGCCGAATCTCCTCCCATATTAGAAATTGCTTAATGCAGGAATCGCTCACTGCGAGGCGCAGCCGAGCGTCTTGTTATTTTTGAATTTCATACAACTTGATGGGCCGAACCAATTATGCAAATGAGCACACTAGTTTGTACTCATTGGATAAACGATGTCGCTCCATGCTGTCAATCATGAGTAGCCTATAGCCGGAGCAATGAACGGGTCTGGTGACTGGTCAGTGTGTTCATGTACAAAGGTCACGTTTCATGAATAAATTAATCTTGATTCAGTAATATTACGTCATTGCATCGTATCTTTGATTGGCTATTAACACTTGAATAATTCATCGTCGCCCGTACATGGAAAAACAACCCCCCGCGAAGACTTTTTTCCACAATCTGTCCAAGACGCTTCGCTGAGCAGGAAAATTCGTCTGCACGTGCAGCGTCACTCGCCTTTTCAATTGCGTAACCGAATAAGATTGAAGATCGTAGCACTGCACTGGCATTGTTGGTTGGTGGGATTCTCAGCCGAGTTTGGATTTTAATACCAGTAATAGGCTATGATTTCAACAGTTTGCTAGTGAAATAATTCAAGCGAAGCGTCTTGACCAAGACTAACTCCTGGGTGGAGAGAGACAAGTGAGTTAAAGTATCTTGCCCAAGAGCACAACACATTGGCGACAGCGGGGCTCGAACCCACAACCTTATGGTTATGCGAGCGCTGATCAACTGCACGACATGTGTGTTATACACGTCATTTCTTAAACGTGGCAACAAAATTACGGAATGATTTTCCTTAAAAGATGAAGAAACATAATTGCTCAAAATTAAGCATGTAATATATACTAGAACAATGGTATATCTAAAAAAGGGAGAAAATGTTCTAACGTTATTGTTTGATGCTTATTATAATTTTCCGTTGCTGTTTTCTACACAAGTAATTCAACTTTTCCATTGTTATAATATAGATTATTTTTTACGAATCCACACTTTTTGCACGAATCTATAGTGTACTGTAGATTCGTGCAGAAAAGTGTGGATTCGTAGAAAATAATCAACAGGACAAACAAAGAAATGACGTCATAGCAATGGTTTAAGCGATCGGCGAAGTAGCCCAAAAAAGTAGCCCAAAATGTAAAAAGAGAAAATGGTGGGATTAGGACAAATAAAAAAGCAAGTTTGTTTCAAGCACGTATAGCCCAAAAACTTAAATGCAAAATGTGGTTTTTAATATCTTTTTGAAAAGGAATTTCCCCAGAAATGCCTCTAATCACATTAAACGGTAAGTGAAAACAATTGCAAAGCATATTTTACTGTAAAATTATTGGTATATAAAAGAAAATCGTCGATTTGGGATCATTTAATCAAAAATTAAAATGCGCGCGGCCTAGTAAAAGCAAACCTGGGTTTTTGTTTGTTTGTTGTTGTTGTGTTTTTTTTTTGTGGTTTTTTTTTTTTTTTTTTTTCCCCCCCCCCCCCCCCCCAATTTTAAAAACTATTTTTCGTATAGAACTGGTTGCATCCTATATAGTAATTGTATTATACATACTTATTACTCGCAATGCTCTTTTCTGGGTCTTGAATAATAATGTCACATAGAAAATGCACTATGAAAGTACAATTGTCACAAAGTAAGGTCAACAAATATACTTGGTAGGTAAATTAAAATTAAGGAGAAATTTTAATTTTCGGGAAAGTTATCGGCTCTCGCATTTTTCTACATTTTTGGGGACACACAGTATTATTTTAAGACAAAAACATGGTTGAAGTAATTATGTTAAGATGTCTAGAAAAATCAGAGCTGTTATTTGGATCCAGATTGATACAGACACACTGGTCAGAACGGATGTTTCATCACTACCAAGGAAGACAATAGTTTGTTTTCTTAGCAAATACAGATGGTTGGTAAAATCTCAAACTGATCATTGGTTATGCTCAAGTTCATTGTTGAAAAGACGAATTCGATTATACCAAAACACATTTTTTCCATCGGAAAATTAAATTTATATCTCGTGATTTGGTTCCATTATGAATATCATTATATGAATATCATTAACGATCAAATAAAGGTCAGCATATTGATCCTTGAGACACGCCACAATAGATGTTATATTTGTATGATTACACATTGTAAATAACATATTGTTTGTTTAATATTGTTGATACAGTATTTGAGACAAATCAACATTCCCCTAAAACATACCGATGCAATCTGTCATTTAAAAATGTTTTATACAAAATATCGAATGTGTATCAGCAATAAATAGCACATCAATATTTTTCACAATATCCAAATAATGACAACACTCTAGTTTCCTCATTCAATGCAGACGATATAAATCCAGTGGAATGAAATTGCTAATTGCAGGACTGAAACAGCAGCAAGTGCAGCGTTTCACATTGGCTCCGATCACTATTGGATTTCATTTTGAACGTTAACAACCGCATGGTTTCAAACTGCCATGATGATTTTTCGACACTTATGCCAATGATGACACATCAAAATCGGCCACTGCACACGCCAATCGCTCGCTGCGACTGGTAGTATATTATGGGCCTTATTGGTATTTCATATTGTCAAGATATATAGAATTATTTAGATTCACTGCAATAGAAAAATATTCAACAGACATGCCTAAAAATATGAGACGGAGTTTCACATCTCCATATCCATCGGCTTGATCCATCACGATGGAGGAACCCTCCCTAGAATGTTTCCACAAAATCTATCTTTGGCCATTCTTGTCCAAGTTTGTTTTGTCATTTCGTCTCTCCCTCTGGTTTTTGGACGTCCTGGCTTTCTGATCCATTCTCTGAGGGTCCACTTTGTCACTCTGATGGTCCACCCGTTATCCTGCAGTCTAGCAACATCTATGTTTGGCACTCGTAATGCAGTCGATAATGCAGGTAACTCCTGTCTGTATCGATCCGAGTTTCTCTTTTAATCTTGGAGTCTGATGCCAAGCAAGATTCGCTCCATCTTCCTATGTGCAACTGCAGCTCTCCCATCGTGGTGGTATTCAAAGCCCACGTTTCACTGCCTTATGTCATAACAGAAGATTGTCTTCATTGAACACCTTTCTTTTTAACTCCATCTTGTCTTCTTAATTTTCATGATGTTTTTCCCCTGTTGCAAATGCTGCCCACCTAGTCCAATTCTACTTCTGATCTCAGGCAGTAAGTCACCATCACGCATCACTGGCTTCCAAGGTAGATGTACCTGTTGACCTCTTCAATACTTTCCCGTCTACAGTTATCTTGGATTTCCTGGTGTAGTCATTCAACATCACTTTGGTTTTCCCAACATGCTGCTGAGTCCGCCAGTTTGCTGTGGCTGTGAATGGCTTAGCATGCTTTCCAATTCTCTGTTGACTTGGCAATCAGGATAATATCGTCCGCAAAGATCAGGTGAGAGAGTTTCAATGTTGCGTCCGCTCCTCCCAGTTAATCTCCTTTTATGAGGGCATCTTGAAGCTGACATGAGGTGAAGAGTTTGGGTGAAAATGTTTTCTCCCTGTCTTGCTCCCTTCTCTAGCTTATCTGTCACTGGTCCCTTGTGGAGCTTTCTGGTGGAAGAGTGCAACCACTGGTTTCAAGGTCACGTAAGAGATTGACGTTGGCTGGGTCAACTCCTTGGTTTTCAAGGGCTGTGAAGAGTGGTTTGATTCAACAGAGTCAAACGCCTTCTCATAGTCAACAAGGCAAACTGAGCGCGGGATCTTAACTCATTGGCTTTCTCCCTAACTGTAGCTGCTAACACATGTATGTGATCAGTGGTAGAAAAATCCCTGGTCTAAACCACTTGGCTCTGGTTGGTTGTGTTTCCATAGTGTTCAGCATTCTTTCACAGACCCTTGAAATACCTTGTACATTACAGGTATAAGGCGTATGCTCATTAGTTTTTTTGATGTCAGATGTCATCTCCTTTCTTATGGGTAATAAACTACAGATGCATTCTTCTCCAGTTGCTGGGGACTCTCCCTCTGTAAGGCATCTGTTGAATAGCTTTGTAAGTACTTCAATACTGGCTCACTCCATATGAAGAACCCCGGCTGTAATACTATCCTCTCCAGGGGCTTTATAATAAAATCTCCGCTTTAGTTTCTTACTGCATCTCTACTTCGGAAGCTTAGCATGAGGAAGGGGTGGTGTTTTTACACTTTTTGGTGGATCAATGACTCAGCAAAAGGTTTTTCCTTGTGTTGGCCTGGTGCTGTAGAGGTTGGTGTGTAGAACTCTTCACTCTTTTGACCATCCTATCGAAATCTTCAGTTAGAGTGCCACCTTCCTCCTTCAGGGCTATGATGTTTTTTTTATAATTTCACATAATGTAACGATAAATCTTCCTCCTTTCGGGCTATGATGTTTTTTCCTTCCTAGATTTCACATAAACTGTACTATAAATCTTCCTCCTCCTTCAGGGCTATGATGTTGTTCCTTCCTAGATTTCACATAACTGTACGATAAATCTTCCTCCTTCAGGCTATGAATTTGTTTTCCTTCCAGATTTCACTAACTGTAGAGATAATCTTCCTCCTTCAGGGCTCTGATGTTGTTCCTTCCTAGATTTCACATAACTGTACGATAAATGTTTGTCATTGATCAAATCACGTCGTCAGGAAATAACACAATTCTTTACTCATGGCAAGCAAACTGGAATCTTAAACCAAAGATAAGCCATCTTTGCTTACCCCTCGTCCGACCGGGGGGTTGACCCCCTAAACGGGTGATCCCGGTCGCAACAAAAACGCCAATCGAAATATGATCTAAGGTTTTATGTAATTGTAACTTCATCCTTAGCGGTTCATTATAGCGAAAAAAATATTGGAGTTACCACCTTCAGGGAGGTACAAGAGTTCCCCGTCCAAGTCGAAAAGGTAGGGGGTTGGTGTCACCTTCCTATACTTTCACTGTGTAAAATGCAAAAATCTTACGTTAGTACGATGATTGATAATGTAAGCAAATACTGATAATCTGACAATATTTGTATTTTCTAATTATTTAGGTAAAAACATGTGTATGCTACGTTGGCACCCATCATACAACTTAATACCAATTTTGCTTGCCATGAATGGGCAAAAAAACGGTCGAAAAATTCGTGATTTACTGAGCTGATTTTGTACACATATTTGCTCTCCCCTATGACGTCATATTGTTAAAGTTTGATATGTTTGTACTTGATCTACAAGGAAAGGAACCTAATTCGCCACGAATCTTGCAGGCCAATTCGACCAAAAGTCACAATTCGAGATATCGGCGATTAAAGTATTAGGGAATTATGAACTTGCATATCAAAATGAAACATTTAGGAAAATGATTTTAATGTACATTGTTGACATTGAAACGTTCTTCGTTTTGAGCATGCTTTGCAATTCAAGTATCCTTTGTCAAATTAATTATAAAGTGTTGGCTGTTTGCAAAAAATTAAAAAAAACCTCCTCTGTTTTATGCAAAGGAGACGAAGCGCATACGCTGAGACTTTCAAAACGAGTCGATCGATCGCCTCGATGGTGGGATTGAAAACATGTGAACACTTTTGACTGCGGAGCGGCGCTAGAAATGACTAGGCTTTTAAGTTTTGTATGATTTTCTAGCCGTCATCTCCTGATTACAGGCAAAAATATGCCAATGTGAAAGCTAGAAACGATGACTGATGGGTTCTACATTTTTTTTGGAATTCTTAGAATTGATTTCATCAAATACTAATACTAATGTATTACAGCTGCAGATATAAATATAGTATATGAATGGGACACTTGTTAAAAGCTGTATTTTACAGGTTTTGTTAGCAGAATTGTTGCCATAATTTTCTTGTAAAATGTTAATTTTCCTGTAAACCTTTGTACTTAATAGTATAATTGAAAATTCATCATAATGTACGATAATGTTGATATAGTTGTAGTCGTTTGATTTACGCTAGAAAAAGGATCAAAGACCTCTATTTTATCAAGAAGAAGCTTTATCTTACATATCAAGTCATTTATATTGTATTAATTTTAGAGGCGTTCGGACGGGAAAATCCTTTTAATCGAAACATACAACACGTATTTAGAATTAAAACTTCTATTGTCAAAAAAAATAAAAAAACTTAAAAACAAACTCTTTAATATATTGCATCTTTTAACATTTATAATTATTAAAGTTCTTCAGTAGCTCCAATTGTCACTGAAAATAAAAGGCAAGATCAGTAGGCTCACTACTTCCCTATATAGTCCAATAATGGTATGATTTGACCCCACAAATTGCAACAGAAACCAATTTGTGTTAATAGTACTCTGAAATAGTCCAAAACTAATATATGAAAAAGTCTACAAAATCAACCTAGTGGAACTGTAGAAATAAGGGGGAAACAATTGTACAGGGGTAAAAAAATTAGAATTGTTCGAATGATTAAATGAGCTGTACCAATATTGGGCTACTCTAAGGTTAACAAAATGTCTAGTTTGCCCTATCTATGTGCGTATAGACTTTTAGCTACAATAGGCTCATAACCGTAAGGTCATCCTGGGGTAAAATCATAGAATGGTCCGATTTTGATCGGGACTGGTTGTATGTTTGTAAACTGTTAAATTTGCCCCACTAGATAAGGAATGTAAATTAGAGTCTTGTTTGAACTTTCTATATAAGAATTACCGTGCTATGACTAGTGACCTCCCATAGGACCCTGTATCCCAGTCACATTTTGCGGTCCAATTATGCAACGAATATTGTAGATGGTGCAACCAGTATATTTCGGGTTCTGGACATTAGACGACCATTTTGACACCATTTTTATAACGAACGGACTATCTGAAAAATCACCACCATTGTTGACCGTGAACCTATTTTGACTCATAACATGAAACTCCAACTGCATGACAGATATGGCAAACTATACCTTTTTTTAATCCTGGAAATGTAACGAACACGTTGGCCCATTACTTTTCGACGCGTTTTGATACTTCTCATATTTTTGCACTGATAAAACCTACCCCTTAAAAATATCTATTCCATCCTGTGAATTTTAGTTAGACTTTTGATTGTTGTTTTTAAAGGTATTCTCAATACAATTCTGTTGGAATTAATTCTTTTGCAATAGTTTTTGGGTTAAGACATCAGCATTCATATATTTTGATTTGCCTAATAACGAAAACATAGGAAGAGTATAGTGGCAATACGTGTCAAATGATGTTTCTAAAAAATCGTTAAAAAACAACGACTTCAGGACTTGGTCACAATGAATGAAATTGACATTCCACGGATATTTAATGTGATTTTGTAATCATAACAACCCATTGCTATATGTTTCACCTTGGAGTCACAGCACTCGTACCGCATAGTTGAAACTTTCTATGAGTAAAAAACAAACCATTTGAGGTTAAGATGGACAGTTTGCCGGCATTTCGATTTCGGTGCTCAATGGTTAAACTTGTATTCCAAGAATTCTGGACGTTTAATTTCAATTCAGATTGCAATATTTCTGATTATCAAAGTCCCGGGATTTATTGAAAATGCAGATGATAATTCTGAATACTAAAATCTTTCGTTATGGATTGAAGGCAAAAAATTCATTCCTCTATCTAATCAATTAAAATGAGTGTATCGGGTGGTGGCTTCATGTATATGAGTAATTCAATCTTTTAATGTACCAGTCCATTAATCATGTATTTTTTGTAATTGAGGATGGCTTGATATGTGAATACTATATTTTTTCATGTACTGCAAAAACTAGGGTGTTAAAATTAACCACCGCCGGTGTCTAGGAGGATCACACGAAGAGGGAGTCAAAATTCAACACCTTTGGGTTATTTAAACCCTATGTGTTATTTTAACAACCAAATAGTGTAAAATAACACCAACGATGGTGAATTTGCACCATTTGGTGTGGTCTTCCTAGGAAAACCGGCCGAGGGTTAAATTTAACACCTATGTTTTGCAGTATGTACTCAAAATACATTACGTTATGCCACGTATTTAGTAATACAACAGAGATATATTATTAGTTTTTTAAGTATTAATAGACTAAGTGCGACGGAAACACCAGTAATATCTTCGGTATTGGGGAAAGAAAGAGGAAAAAACCGAAAAGATCGGGAGGTACTATGTTTTACATTTCATTATTGATCTTAAGTTAGCTGTAAATTAATAATTTAGAGTAACTTTATACCTGTAAGCCTATCTAACTGGGAATCGAACGGGATCATCTCCGATATGAACCCAAATACCGAACCACGATACTATGCTACCTTTATACAGGGAATATATAAGAACATTGGACTTATATGCATTACTTTCTTTCAAATAATATATTTGCACCACATTAAAATGAACAAATAATCATACTAAAACTGTGAACGGGTTTCAAGAAGAAGTTTTTGAACTATCTAGAAACCAATTGAATGAAAATAAGTTATACATTAGTGCTTGTTTACGTTTGTGACCTTCTGGTGTTACAAATTGTTGTCTATTGTTATAACTTTGAATTAATAACATAGCTGATGGAATTTTTTATACTTAATTCAGCTCAACAAACCAAATTAATGTTCCAGGAACAGGTTTTGTAAACAGAGTAAGTAATTGTTACTATTTTGCACAAATTTACAGAAACTTAATACAGGTAGGTTGTGTGTTAATATTTCTCAAATGAATTAAGGATATTTGTGAAAATTATTCTCATGAAACGATAGTTGTTCATACCAAAATAAAAAAAACATTTAACTATTATGGTATAACAAACAATTGTTAATAAAATAAAAACAAAGCAGGCGGAGAGCTTCCACTATATTGTAATCAACGTGGTTTATAAAGGTCGAGCGAGAAGTGCCCTTGAAAGCGTCTAGGAAGATTTCATGTGAACTGCACCCATCCCCTGTCAGGGGCGGGCATCATACAAAACGACTCTCGAGGTTCTGGGATTCGGACCAGACTCGGGCGGGTTAAACCGGTTTATTGGATCCCAAACCTTCCCCACTTCACTCTCGAGATTAAATTTAATTTAAGATCATCAAAGATTGAGCCCTGCTGATAGAAAACAATTGGCACACCCCCTGGTGCCATGATACATACAGTTATTTTATGAGAACTCCAGGGCTAGACGAATTAATATAGAATATTAATCGCGTCACGACAATAGAAAAAAATCATAAAATAAAACTCAACTGGCGCGATTCAAAACTGACAAAAGTAGGCTCCTTTTTGCCGTGACTCTGCGTCGCGTAGACAGCCAAGACATCTGACAACATTACGTTAGTAAAGAAACACAGCTATAATGCATATTTTTGGTTAAACCTATTACCACTACAACATGCATCGTGTATTTGACGAAATAACGTGCGCCTGTAAAAATTACAGTGGCCTTCACACGAAAAAGGATCAGAAAAAGAGAATGACTTGGCCGTATTTAAAAATCTAAGCCAAAAATACGTTTTGTCCAATGTTCCAGGCCTATTACGACTAAAATTATAAGAGCGGCTCCATTTGAACTTTGATTTATCAACATTATTATGCACTATTTGGCTATTTTGAGAGTTATAGGCTTAAAAACAGCAAAAATCAATAAAAAGGGTCAAGTTTCAGTTGTACAGGGGTTAAAATTTAAAGGTGCCTCCGATTAGTTATATAAAATGGTGCAAAGTATTGATGGAGTTTCATAGAATTAAAAATAAGGCAATAGTTTTGATGTCTAAAAAAAAAATTTGTTTTTCTTTTAAAGCAGCATTTCAGACACTCAAAACTATTCCTTATTTGTATCCTATGAGCTCCACTAATAATTTGCACCATTTTTACAAATTGGAGGACAAATTTGACCCCTGGTACAATGAAATTGACCCTTTTTATTGATTTTTTGCGGTTTTTGCATAAATCTTAAAATGACGTTGTAGATTAGTACAAACTATATCTTTTCTGAATCCTTTGTGTTAACAAATAACATGGTATACTTTGGCCCCTGTACAAATTTGTCTTGGCCACTCTACTTAAGGCACATTTGCTGCCCCTAAGAATCACGGTTTAGGGGTTCCTGTCAGTATTTAATATTTAATCACTCAAACACTTTTTGTACCTGAGATGTGTTCAAATGTCTGCTAGTCCTGGGCTAATAGGTACCACAGTACAGTGTGATAGATGAAAGGAGGAATATTTCGAAATAATCCATTGGATCGAGAGGTCATTTAGAGTTGTGTACGGTGGGTTGTCAGGGATACAGCAAAAACGAATGCAGATTGGTGTGTTTGGAAGATTTTCAATTGGGGGTTGGGTATGTTTCCAAAAGTGAAAATCGATTATATCTACAATTGGAATGTTATTTTTGCCTCAATATTTGGTATATGAAAGAGTTGTGATGTAGTATCATAATATGCAACAAACTCAATTTCGCCAAATGGTCGATTGGCCTGTATGGAAGACTCATGAAGATTGTAGCTAAACTTGATCCCATGCAACCAAGATGATGTGGCCGGGGGGGATGTTTGTCGCTTAATTACGAAAACATCACGTTTCCCCGGAACGCTTGTATCGCCTGCCATCGCGGTTTAGTGCTTGGGCCACGAAGTGATATTTGGCATATGGGTACCATATAGAGTGGCAAAACGAGAAGTACTACCAACTTGTTAGACACTCAACTTAATAATTTCTCATTTGCTTTTTGCATGATAGACTTTTCCACCGTATTAGCGTACCCGCTAATTTTCATAAACACAATGGCCGCCATTCAGTTGCTCCATAACTGGTTCGCCATACCATGTCTTGTAGAAGGATAATTTTGGTAAAAAATGTTAACATGAGATGTTTGATATGGACAACCCAGAAGGCAAATATATAAGTTCTTAATAAACCTACGTTGCATAATCCAATGGCCCGCCATTAGCGTAAATTTTGAGAATAATTTGACTTCACAACATTCACGATATCATATGGATGAACTTTAACTATTAAACTACTCTAAAGTTATATTTACACTATTGCTCAAATATAACTATAGCACTGGTATGTATTCAAGACTTCCAAGGTGACACCTTAAAGCACGTAACTTTGAATAAACAAAATGGCCGCGCCATTGAAATGCGCCATAACTAGTTGTTGGGCTCTATCCATACTCGATGAAGAATATTTTAGCTAAAAAAAGCTGCTAAAATGAGTGTTTGATTAAAACAAGCAAAATTAATTCATGCCATCTATTTTATAACCCTCTTTGCATAATCCTAATACAACCCCGCCATGTACGCGACCCACATTCAGCACTTAGGTTACCTTTTTAAACAAAATGGGGCCAGTTTCCAATCAATGGGCAGTATAAGTGTTATCTATTGCACTTGAACATTCATATGTCTAATCCCTAAGACCTTTAAAACCACCCGTACAAAAAATCATAGAGTGAACCCTTTCCTTGGGTTAGTTGGGAAATTCACCTACATCTGACAGAAAGAATACTACTACCTCACTTTATAAGTTGTTTAAGCACTTTTTTTTGGATACAGATATCTGATTATCCATTCTTGCACTATTAGATTGTATTTCCAGTAGTTATTTCAATATTTTATGCACATTTTTGCCCATGAATTACCATTTTTGCCAGTCATTAGCAATATCGCTATCATCTGTTATCTAGTAACAACACATAACTCGCTTATACATAACATTGACCAATCCTCACAAGTTCTCATGACAATATTTGCCACTCTAGTCCTCTTGAGACTACACTCACCCATATAGCTGTTTTGGTAACTTGCAAAAGATGTCTTTGTTCAGCTATGAGCGAAGTCTGCGAAGAAAGCTGATAACTAGGCTCAGGATGGACTACCACAAGGAGTGTGCTCGCACCTCGCCTGTTTTCAACATCTTATACCAACCAAAACAAAAAAATAAAAGAACAACTCACAAACACACAAGAAAAAAACCACCACGACCAGACCACCTAGAGCAGGACCTGTCGTTTATCTATGCAGACGATCTTGGAATTAGCGTATGCAGACTTCACACTTGTTGAATAGAGGCTCTCCAAAGCTTGGATGAACTCCTAATTAACTACCAGGAACCACCTACGTTCAAATCCGTCCAAGACACGGGAGTGTGGACTTTCCATCTACGAAACCATGGAGCCAAACCTGTCATGCTTAACGTAACACGGTCTGGAACACCCCTGGAGCACTGTCGATAACCCTCTCTCCCTAGAGTGGACCGCAACTCATTCGTATAAGACCCAATTCAAGAAGACGAAGAGTAAAGAGTGCTCAACGCAATAACATCAACTGAGAACGTATACATCCTATAAGGAATTGCTCCAACAGTAGAGTAGCGAGCAGCAAGAGCGTGTCTGCCAAGTATCTAATGTGAGCACCTATGTCCGGACAGAGACCTGCTCCAACCGCCTTAAATCCAGACAGAGTTTTTCTTGAGCAAAGTCCAACACCTTGGAACAGTCTCTGAGGAGTTTGGGGGAGTTGCCTTGTGGAAAGAAACATCTACTGGTATTGACCGGTAGTGAATCTGGTGAGAATCTCCACCTGGAGCGTCCTCCCCATGGGCTGAATGGCGATGCTCAACAGATTGAGACCAGAAATGGCCGATCTAAGGGTTCCTGGCAGAAGTGAGGCTACCTGGAAGCAGATCAGGACACTGCCTGTGATTGTGGAACAGCACCACAGACATGTGAAACATCTCTTGGTCTGCCCATTGTTGGGAGCAACAATGGCCTGTATGGGAAAGATCAACCAGGGCAATAATCTTGACTCAGCATTAAATACCTCCTACCGCTATCATAAGATTTCTTCGTCGACACCAACGGAGAACTATACATTTTAGCAGGAATAGCCCCATCAGACTCGGTCGAGTGTAGCGAGCATGCAAGAGCTAGCGTAGTATCTAGTGTGAAGCTCCCTATGTCTGGAAACAGAGCCAGCTGCCACCCACATTAATTCCAGAGAGATTTTTCTTAAGCAAAGTCCAACCTCTTGCACACAGTCTCTAAGGAGGTAAGAGAGTTCATTGCATTCCAGTACACTGCCCTGTGGTGTGGAACAGAACCACTACAATGGAACAACTCTCTGCATGAAGGGTCAGACAGTTCTCAATTGAGGAAGCTGGCCAAGTTATTCACGTCTTTGATTGTATCTACAATGTAGTTCACTACATGTGAACTTTTGAGTTTTTGGTAAACGTGGGATTTGATGAGCTTTTATCCAGAACATTGCATTTGGCAGCAAATTGCTGCAGAGTCACATCAATTACTGGATATGAATGGCAGTGCCTTTGATGTACCTTGTCTTGTTTTTGAGTTCCCACACTTCATAAACATAATTGCAGCCTAATGCATGCATATG
>JAMKCH010025947.1:0-25596 GCA_023653785.1 Ophioderma brevispina
GTCAAAATGGCCAAAAAAGGTCAAAATTGTCCAAAAATAGGTAAAAACAGTCGAAATACATCCTTTCTAAAATAATGATACAGAACATGTTCATTACTCAAAGGAGTCATATTTAGTTGGATAAAAATGGACGCCATCCGATTTATAGATTGGGGTAAAATTGTTGGCCAAAAAAGATCAAAATGGTCCCAAAATGGATACACATCCCCTACTTCGTTCCACAAAAATTACAAGGAAACATTTGCCGTTACACTCAGAAACGTCAATACGTACTTTAGTGCTGTCATTCTACTTTTCATATGATCAAAATGACAAAATAAGGTCAAAATTGTCCCAAAATGGTCAATCACTTACATCCAAAGCTGTGTTATAATAAGTGGATAGCAAAGCTGGGGGCTGGCTTAATTGGACAGAATTTGGGGTTGAAAGGCCACACTTCAACCCAATTAGCATATTATTGATGCAGTTTAAAAACAAATTGGAATATTTTCTGATTGTAATTATGCATTAAAGCCAAAAATTGGTTCTTTAGTAATTTTACATTCGTGTATTCATAGCACATGAGAACCGTAAAGAGGGCATTAATAATAAACATTTATTTATTTAATTTCTTTGTCTCCTCCAAGGAACGTGCATTATAATGGCCAACTCGCTGTCAACTTTAATGTACTCTGGTGACGAGAATTATGACCTGATTAATAATTTGGAGGGCAATAGAGCTAATTAATTACCCATTTGTGGAAACTCAAAGCTGGGATTGGAAAGCCAATAATCTAATTTATGATGTATTTTCCCAAGGGTGTATATTTAATGGATAACAATACAACATAAGGATAAATTGCTGCATTATTCATTATCAATCATAATTTTAATTTGATGTTTTCTGACATTATGAAACCATAAAAACTGACGATGCCCCCATTCTTGAGTTCATTTGATCCTTAGCCCAATGGTGACTACAAAAATGGGTAGATTGGAATACCCTAAGCACGTATTACTAATTATATTCCCTTGAAACCTGTTATGTTCTATTAAGTATTTTAGAAGAGGCCATTATGCTCGCTTTACCATATTGGGACCATATTTTAAACCTTTTTTGACATTTTGACCCCAAAATGGTTCATTGAAACGGCTAGCCTTTATTACTTAATCATTGTCCCATTGATGAATGATGTCCCCTTAAGGTATTTTGAGAAAAGAGTGTTTTGACAAATTTATTAATTGGACCAAATTTGAACGTGTTTGGCCTTTGACCCAACAAAGTGTCAATTGAAATGGCTAGCCACCTATGCAATAATTTTAGTTCTTTGGGAAGTAAACTGTACATGTTCCCATTAATATCGTTGAGAAGGAAGGCCATTATGACTCATATGGATTTTGGACAATTGTGCTGTCTGTTTTTGGCCAATTTGGACCCAAATATGTAAATTGGAATGGATAGCACTCAATCCGCTCATTTGTGTTCCCTTGGGATGTATACCCACATGTTTGATGGAAATTTTGAGAAAAGAAGGCAAATATGATTGATTACCTATTTTTGGACTATTTTGACCATTTTTTGGTTCATTTTTTACCCCAAAATTAAAAAAATAGAATGCCAACACCCCATACGCTATGGTATGTCCCTTGAGGATGTGAATCCACCTGGTTGGATATTTGTAACAAATTACGCCGTCAAAAACTTTTTCTGAGCACTTTTTGCCTCAATTGCCGGCGGTGTCTAAAAAGAGTCGATCGATCACCCTCAGTGGTGGTATGAATATGTTGAACATATCTTGCCTTGCGAGGGGCTAGAAATGAATATGCTTTTGTAACGATTTTCTAAGGTGTCATTGTCTCTTACAGGCAAATAATGTGCCAGGAAGATAGAAAAGAGGATGGAGGTGTTACAATTTTAATTTTGTATTAGGAATTGATTTAATCAAAATATTAATAATTAATGTAAAATATATATATAAAGCTATAAATATACAGTAATTGAATGGAAAAACCTGTAAAAATATGGATTTTACGGGGTTTTGTTGGTAAGGCATTGCTGCCAGAATTTTCTTGGTAAAATTTATCAACATTGTTTCCTGTAAACTTAGTAATTAAATAATTATAATGAAAAATTATAATATGTACGAACTGATTCATCCTCAAAAAATTGGAATAGAAGCTCCAGTGTCGTTTTAACGCCTGGTAATGGACATAAAATTTACAGTATTTTGCTGTATTTCAAATTGCAGCATCGGCCCACATGTGTAAGTATACTAAGGACATCCAACATGTCCAAAGCGTATGTCTAGTGTTTGAAACCCTGGGTTTTGGGAATTATTGGACCTAATAAACTTTCAATAAACGTTAAGTGGAAGAAGTTGTGATTTATCTGCCTTTATTGCTTGAAGGTGGATATTTTGATACTTTTTTGCAGAGTAAAAAGGAATCAAAGAGCACTAGTTTATTCAGAAGAACTCTTATTTCTACTATCAAGTCATTTATATTTGTATTAATTTACGAGGCGTTCGGACGAAAATCACTTAATCTAATGATCGACACCTACAACACGCGTTTAAAGACTATATTGTTATTTTTAGTACAATAAAACTAAAAATAACTCTTTAATCGTATGGTATATTTTACAATTTATAGTTATGAAGTTTTTCAGAAATAGCTCCAACTGTCACTTAAACTAAATACAAGATTCATGTTAGCTTACTAAGCTTACTACTTGCAAGTAACGAAAACCATAGGAAGAGTATATTGGCAATTAGTGTCAAATGACGTTTCTAAAAAGGTATAAAATAAAACGATTTCGGAGTTTATCAGACATTTGAAATGAAATTGATAATCCCATGGATATTATTGATTTTTCATCAAAACAGTCATTGCGTATATGTTTCACCTTTGGAGTAATAGCCACTCTAGAGCTATACTTTTGTTGTTGAAAAATTTCTATGAGAAAAAAACTAACAATTTGAGGTTGATGCAGTTTGCCGGCAAGATTTGCGGTTTGATTTCCAATTCAAATTTGCAATATTTGATTATCAAAGGGGTATATTGAAAATGCAGAATGAGAATTTTCTTCCTGTCAAAACTTTCGTTATTGGAATTGAAAGGTAAATAATTTCCTGTATCTACTCAAAAATTACAGTGTATTCGGGTTGCCATTCAATTTTATGATGAATGTTCAATGAGTAGTCTTTAAGTTACCATAATCATGTATTTTAATTGAGAGGGGGGGCGAAAATGTGAATGATAATTTGTCTATATACATGTACTAAAATCACTACTTTATGCGACTTATTTATTAAACACAGAGAAATTATCAGTTAGTGAATTATAATCAACTACGTTGCGGAACTCAAAATAATATCGTAAGTATGTGGGAAAATGTAGGAAGGAAGAGGAAAAAACGAACAGATTTTGATTTACTATGTTTTACATTGCAACTATTGATCTTAACCCTCGTCTACCCTTAAAGGGGGGGGGTGGTTACCACCCCCCTTCGATTTTTTCCCCGGCTTGCCAAAAACCCCTTTTGGTACCAAATTAGTTAATGTATTGTCAATTGACTATTCCGCTCCTTTTCATCCCAAACAAACATCCACCGGGTATAGGAAAGATAAAACGGTGATCCAAAAGTATGGATGGGCGGGGGGAAAACCACCACCCCCTTTTCGGAAAGAAGTACCACATGCCTAGCAGACACATGAACATCAAGGACCCTTGATTTTGGTACCATAGATAGCAATGTCCTCCTCTTTCCATTGATATCAAAATGAGTACCATGCACATGCCTAGCATTAAAGGACAATGACGTCATTAGTCGAATGTCAGCAAAAAAGCCAATTTCCATAGACACTAGTGTAGAATAGGAAAATTCAATTCTTCGCAAAAAAGGTTCGGAATATCACATTTTCATGATGGAAATGACAGTTTATATAATGAGAGCATTTTAGTGTTAGAATAAGGTGTTTGGTCGCTATAATTGCGACATATAAATTTCCACCTATATTCGTAATTTTCGCAATTTCCTCGAAATATGACGTCCTAGTGACGTCATAATGATGATGTTGGTACTTATTTTGGTACCAAAGGAAAGAAGAAACCTAAGCATAGTGGCACCAAATTTACAGGAAATCGGATGTCAGTAACGGACTGATAACAGGGGGGTGGTAACCACCCCACCTCCTTCGGATTTTTGTTTTAAAAAATTGCTTGGGTATACGAGGGTTAATTTTGGCTGTAAATTAATCATGTAAGTACTTTAACATTTAATGCCTATCTACTAGGAATCAAACTGGGACCCTACTAGGTATAACCCCAATTACTTGCTACATAAAGAATATAAGAACATGATTTCTGTATATACATTATTTCCTGTCCAAATTAATTGATTATATTAAAATGGACAAATATCATACCAAAACGTGAAAGGTTTCACAAGAGGTTTTTGAACTACTATAAAATTGAAGTGAAAATAGGTTACTACATTAGTGGCCTTTTTTATGTCCTTTCTGGGTTTACAATATCTTGTTTGTATAACTTGAAATTCGCCAACTTAGCTAATTTGAATCTTTTTACTTTATAAACTTCAACAATCAATTAATTTGCAGTCAAAGGTGGTAAAATTATGAGTTATTTACAGGAAAAAAACGTAAATCTTATAGGAAAATACTGGGCCAGCACTTCTGCCCACACAATCCCATATCTACAGCTTTTATAAGAGTTTCCATTCAAATGCACTTTATATTTTACAGTTTAATTGTCATATGTTTACCAAATTACTGAATTTTACAGTATAATGCACCGGTAAAATTTAGTTGACATTTGTGGATAGGCCTAAAGTTAGGATGTTCGTCAGTGCTTTTTTATTCTCTACAAGTCCCATTTTGTAAAACTCGCGAATATTCATTTTTCAGTTTTTTGATTGCATCAATTTTACAGTATAGGCCTACTGTAATGTTCACAGTAATTATTCGGCAGAATGTTTGTCAGTAAAATCTGGAAAACTTTATATTTTTTGAGTTTTTGCAACATCGTCTCAAAGCTACACACATTGTCTAATATAAACTTCGACCACGACTTCTATAGCCCCCAGTTGTTGATCGAGGAGAGATGAATCTCGCAATATCCATTGATCGCTAGTCACTTAATAAGCTGCCGTTGGTGGTTTTCAGGTACAGCATACAGACGAATGCAGATTGGGTTGTTTTGAAACTTTCATTTGGCGTTTGGGTAATGATTGTCAAAGTGAAACTCTAATTAATGTAAAATTGAATGTTCTTTTGTTCAATATTGGGTATAGAAAGAAAAAAGCTCGTTATATAAGTATCTAAATATGCAAAAACTCAATGTCGATCCAAAATGGTCGATTGGCCTGTTGTTTGGAAGACTCGGGACGATAGATGGACAATTAGTTTCTTTACACCGGATTCACATCACACTCAGCATCTGATGTGTGAGGATTATTTGGAGCAATGTAATCAATTCATGATCATCCGGCTATCCAATTGAGGCAACCTGTAGTTAAAGTTAATTTGATCATCAAGCTTTTTGTCAACTTCCGTGATTTTTATGGCATAATCTTTAATAGCAAAATCAAAAACAATTGGGTTTTGTTGTATCTACAGTCAAATTGTTGCTTTAAGTGTAAGTCTTATCGGTACCATGGCGATTTGTCAGCACTCGAACAGCTTGAACTACGAGTTTGAATCACCTTTACCAATACTTCCCTGACCACGCATACGGATTACCACCGTCGCGACGAATCATTGAAGATCAAACAACAATTCTTATAATTCCATAAGAACAGAATCCAAAGAACGGGATGAAAGAGACAAAAAGATTTTTTTTAATGATTATTGGAATCCTTATCGCGTAGTGCATTACTACGGGGGATCGCTCTTATGTGGACTTCGTGGATATATCTGGCAGTCAATTAAACAAAGCTTCGGCAGGCAAGCTACAGTCAATACACCCTGTTATTCGAAAATACAGTTTGGATTCGTCTATTGTGTAGAGCTGTTCTGTTAATTCTGCCATGTGCTTGAAAGACTATAGTATATGTGTCTTACTATGAATCAAACGTGAAGAAGACGGTGAAAGTGTAGAAAAAACAGGAACGCTAATGCATTGAGGAAGCCTGCATGTGATTGTCATGTCTTTGGAAACATTTGTGAGCACTTGATTGCATTCAGAAATCAGCTGAGTTTGTTCCTGTAATATTCTACAGAGTCGCCATGGCCTATGACAGAAAGCCATAATGGTACCATAACATTAGCAATTTTTTCTTAATGTCACATATTTTTACTAAATGACTGAATTCCCTCATTTACTGTGTTAATATGTTATATACATGTATACTATAGTGAGATAATTTGAAGGGTTCGTCAAACACTCGATCGACAATTTTTTGATAAACATAAACTTGTAATATTTCCGTCACTCGTACATAAAAAATGACGTTTTCTAAAAGTTCGCAAGCATAAAGGAATTCCCTTATTGTTGATTACATTTCATGTTTAATAATACATAATTGGTCCATGATTACATAATTTTGGGTGACAAAAAGTTCATACCATAATGTTTTCTGGAGGGCGACACACAGACACAGCTGCTATTGGGTTAAACTACTGCCATCCGTCATGTACGCCATGTAGCAATATCAATATTTATTAGCCACTTGGGAATAACTTCAATATTTTATATCAGTTGCCTTTTTCTATTGTTTTCTGTAAAGGTACAATCAATTAATGGATAACTAAAAACAAAAACTATGAATAGGGTATACATAATAATAATAACATAATTTTTTTTTTCAAATTGGTTACCCCGATCCGTCAATTTTTTGCAATAACATAGCATTTTTTATTCTCGCGGGAACAAACAGCCATTCCCGAGATCGATCAACATCTATCATTTTCCTCATGGCTGGTGGTCCGAGTCAATGTAACGGGCAGGTCAAAATTTGAATCAATATGTTTTCCTTTTTATAGAGCTGGTACCTAACTCATTCCGTCAATAATACAAGTAACAATAGTACTGAATGGTGCAGTCTATGGTCCACGAAACCTGGGTAAAAAAGCGTGTTTTGTAAAATTCACTGTAATTGGTGCTTGTTTGTATTCACTATAGATGATCATGCATGGATACACATACTGTATAGATTACACGTGCACGATGTTGTCGCAGTGGGTACCTGCATGGCGCCAGGGCTCGCAATAGCTTGTTTAGCATACAGTTTGCTACACATTTCTGTTTCTGCCATTTGCTATGTCAATTTTAAGATTGGTAACCATTTTTCCCCCATCACGTTTGCCAACTAATCAATATGGATCAAAGCAAGAGCTGTTGCAAAAATTGCTACACAAATAAAAATCCCTAGCGCGAGCGCTGCATTGCGCTATCCATGTCGATCATCCTATTATACGCCAATGTTACTACTAATTATTTGACGGAAGTTCTTTAAAAATCGTGACAGAATTTGGATATGGAGGCCCTGCTAAAGTTATTATTCTTTCGATGGCAATGGTGCTAATGTTATGATATAATTGTCTTATAGCAGACCCAAATATGGACGTTTTTTTTCACCATGGGCTACGATAGATAATTAGTAAGTTACACAAGGGCGAGAAGTGCTAATGTGTACCATTCATTTCGAATGTATCCGTCCTTGACATGTCACACATTAGCGGTATTGTTATGTTGTGTTTAACAGAATTGGTAATATATTAATTATGATTTTACAATGGTAAAACCTTGCTGCTATTTGTTGTATTATTTACAAGCCCATATAGACCAATCTGCAATACTTTGTTTCTAAATTTTTAAAAATGTTACACATTCCTATATACTCCCCCCCAATGGTATTCTCAAATTAATATCGTATCGTGCAATAATTAAACGAAAAAGTTTAATTTTTTCCCTAAATTGAAATGTGATGGGTGCCTATGGAAAAGTTAACTAGTTAACATTAACACCATTAATAGAAATTATCCCCCCCCCTTATGGTAGGTTCTTGGTCCCATTTGTGTTTTCTGTCTATCTACATCTTCATTTTATTAGAGGCTTTTACCAACCCCAATCACCACAATGCATTATTCCGGATTGCGGGCGGGCCAACCTCCTAGGCCTGCGTAGCTCACATGAAACGGACAGGCAATGTAGTGTGGACCATAGAGCTGGAATAATAAACCAAGAGGGGCATCGCGTGGTATTGTGGAATAGCCCAATCCCGTAACCGATTTCTCTCACCCACGGCGCGCCGTGGTTGTTGCTGCGTAAGCACCCGCGTGTCGGCACTGTTGAGGCTCAATCACACGCATATAAAAAATCGGTGCCGTCACGCGTTGTTATCAGTGGTGCTTTCTTCCGTGTTCCATTGTCTTATCGGGCGATTTTCTTTCTGCAATAATTAGCGAACCCATCGATGAAAGAACCATGCACAACAAGATTCATTACATTTCCTAATGCACAAAAAGTCTCCCATTGACCCGCCCTTTTAATAATTGCTTAGGAAAAGAGATAAATATGTTAGTCCTGGTGATAGCAATGTGGCATCAGTGGTTATTGTTGTTTTCACTCGCTGAGTGTGCCGAACGTAAAATACCGCGTTGTTTCTCAAATAATTGCATTAAATTTTCCAAATACGACGAACGTAAGACCAAATATGGTGGTGCCGCGATGTCCAAAACATGATATAAGTGCGTATGCTCATTATAATACTTTGGCACCTTGATTTTGGTTACTGCCGTTTTCGGGAGAATCTTCGGGTGTGGGGTCTGGGTTATATTTACAAAAAAAAATCGTTGGTTTGGCCGCATCTCTTGGAATATTGCCCTGTGCAATGAAAAATAGCGTACTGTAGGCGAATTATACGTCTCATGGTACATTTCTGTTGCTATACTTTTGTCTCCCCATCGATTTCTAATAACACTAGATAGCGAACCAGCTCAAAAAAGCCGTAACCATCTTTTCCCGCAGTCGTATTATTTCCATAGCGTGGTATGTACCATTTTTTCATATATTCCCTGATCTTACATGCGTGGTGGTACCAATTTATTCAATATATTCAGAGCATTTTGATAGAAAGATGTACCGTTTTCCAGGCCAACGGTTTACGGCGCATGCGAGTACGCGGGCGCGTTTTCGAATGGGTGCCCGTAATGAAAATTTATAATTTTTCAAAACACGGTTACGGTGGCCGCCTACTCTTCAACACGGGCGTACCGCTATTCTAGTGTTATAAATAGAAATCTGTGGTCTCACCTCAGTGAAGGTGACGTCATTATTCGTCTTTGCATTCCCAAGAGCGTCTCGATCGTGCCGCCTTTATTCGCGTGCCGTATCATGCTATGATTCCAAGCAATAGCGCCCGCGATTCATGGCTGCGCAACAAAAAAAGTCGCATGACGTCACCTTCAACGTAAGATGAGACAAACTAATACGCTCTAAACTGAACTTAACAATCGTATTCATCTCCATGCAATGAAAAGAATGCATGTACTTGAAATATAACGTCAGCATTGACTTGATTTGCAGATGAAAGATGCTGGGCGGATTCTTTGTTGGGAAGGGAAGTTATGATTCCGTGCTTGTACGAGGATGGCTATGGGAGTGATTTCCAATCCGCCTTATGGGAGGAGTTCGTATACGAACAAGCAGAATCCAGCAGGTAAAGGTATTTTACGGGAATTTAACACAAAGGGTGGATTGGGATTAAAAAGTACTCATATAAGTCTTTGGGTCTTGAACAGTATTACATTATTATGATGGTGATTGTTGATAGGACGAGTAACTTAGGTTTATAGCAACAAACATTATTGCATATTAGACTAGATATTGTGTGTAGCGAAAGGGGTGGTGTGAGGTGAGTGTGTTTGCCAGGCCTGGTTGTTACGTGTATGCCACACAGATGTATATTTATACACCGATAGCGACGCCAGCTCAAAAGAGTAACATCTTCCCGCAGCTGCGTACTTATTTCCAGTAGCGTGTTTACAAATTTATAATTATATTCACTAATGTCCATACGCGTGGTGTACCAATTTAATTCATATATTCACGCATTTGCATAGAAGATGTACCCGTTTCCAGGCCAAACAGGTTACGGCGCATGCGCGTACGCGTGCGAGTTTCGAAGGATGACCGTAATGAATATTTTCATTTTTCAAAACCCTGGTTACGGGGGCCGCCTCTTTAACGCGGGCGTACGGCATCTCCGTTTCTGTATATATTGTGTATGCCACGTGTATGCGTAGAGTGTTGCCAATGTGATGAATGAATGTGGATCATGGTAATTACAATTATTGACTGAGAATAGAAACAATACAACCCTAGTCACCCACCCATTTGTATTTCTTAGTTTCTGGTCATTAATCATACCCAATGTACTTTCTCTTAATAACTTGTCGAGCGTCTTCTGAAAATATACAATGATTTTTCTCTCGTTAATGATTTTATTATGCAGTTCCTGTGAAAGTATAATTCGGGTTCCGAAGTCAAATAGATCTTGCAACGCTCCCTATTCTAGCAAATACGAAGATAAAGTATCCTACAACTCTTCGTGGCATACCTTCATATGACCAGAAGAACAAAGTTCCGATCCGTGGTGTACCATCCCAACTTAGCCAGAGAGTTCTGGGGGCCACAGGCCAGCACGAAGTGGAGCTACGTGACGGTTTCAGGACCAGAGATTGATGAGGATACTAGAAAAATACGAAGCTTGCGTGAGTCCCTCTGGTTGGACGAGCTAACAAGAGCACTGTTCGTAGAGTGGAACCGTGATACAAAACGCCAATATAATCTTGGTGTGTAGTTTCGTTCACTCTAGAACTCCGGGACTGGTAGGTTTCTAAGATTAGTACATTCAGAGTGTCGTTTGCTCCGCGCTATTACGGTAAACTTTCCAACTGTTTATCATGACATGAGATCAGTTTTACCTTGTATATTATCTACTACATATATGTGGAGTACGTAAAAAGGGTTTGTCAACAGAAAGGTGCGGAGTACTTTCGAAGTATCTGGAATTGGGTAGAGATGACGTATATCCTGATATGTCTTTGCATCGCTTAAGTATATATCTACCGCTACGTTGTCACTAAGAGATGACGCCTTGATAGAAGCTTGAACGAGTTTGTGAGTTTCCATTTGTGCGGCCCCAATGTTGACGACGCATTTGCCTACCTAATGGCGTTTCTTGTCATCATTTCCACCGTAAAAAATATTAACTTCTCGCTTAAATCTCGCATGTATCTCTTAACCACCGTTTTATCTCAGTCGTTACTAGAGCTAATTGCTTTACAGTTCTGCTCACGGTACATTGGCTGCCTTTACTGTCCATTCAATCTTCTCTTTGTCCATATCGTACGATTACATACCTAGAGATGTCTCTTCAATTATTGTCAACCTTCTTCTCGGCAGACGTTCAAACAATCGGGAATATTGACTGTCAACCGGTTACCTGGCACCGCTCATGTAATTAGTTTTGAGTCGTTGCCACTCTTTATTTTGCTTGAAGTTATTCATCGCGGCCCTAAGTTTTGTTCGGCTATGGTGGATGTGCGCAAGACTCCAAAGTACTCTGAAGACGGTAACTTGGTTTGCTTTTAATTGACAAAATCTTATCGTTCCTTGGAATCAGTAATTACAAGCTGCAACGCTTGTGACACAGATGAAAATAACTATACATACCGGCTCTTGAATTAGCTTGGTTTAGTGCCAACGGGATAAATAGATGAATATTCGTTATTTGCCTTTAAATGGTCATTCCTTTATTTCCAACACTAACAAACAAACATTCCTACTACTGTGCCATCCATGTCCTGGGGTGCTCTTCTGCATCTTTTAGGGGTTGGGTAAATAGTTTATAAATCTACACCTGTTCTTTGATCGGCTCCTAGGTGACCCCCTAGTGCCCGTTATGGAGCTGTGTTGAGATGGGAGTCCAACAGTCAATTAGCTTCAAGTGCCTCCCAAGGCAAGTCAGACTGGTTTAGGACTCTACATGTACAATGTATTACTATATTATGAAAACCCCGAAGATGCCCATAGCCTTGAAAAATAAGTACAATCCAGTCCATGCCGCCTCGGTGACTTTACAGATTTACAAGTTTTTATTTCTGCCAGGCTGGAGGTAAAGTAGGTATTTCTCTTGTAAGGAGACATGCTTATACATGGATTCGCATATATTGTGATGATGATGAGATGAGGATGATGATTGATGATGATGATGATGATGTAAAGCCATGCTTGAATGCTAAATCAATGAATAATAATCAAAATTAAACTCAGTTCGTGTGCGTGTTATACTTTACAACATCGCCTTGTGTAGTGTTGCAAACTTGCCTCGGTTGTGTTAAACTCGACGCGGCTCGTGTCAAACTCAACGCGGGGGGAGGTTTGTGTCGAGGTCGAGTTTGACACGACCGCGTCGAGTTTTTTGACATGACCGCCGTCGAGTTTGACAAAGCGTGTCGAGTTAACACAACTGCGGCGAGTTTGAAACACGATCGAGCCGCGTTTGCAACGCGACGACGAACAAGAGGCGAGTTGGTAACGGGCTTGTTATACGTTACAAACTCGCTCGTGTTCGTCGCTGAAACTCGCCGCGGTTGTGTTAAACTCGACGCAGTTGTGTCAAAATCGACGTTGTGTCAATCCAAGCGTTCTAACCATAGAGTATGTTTTTCAATTACGACGATACGTAAACCAAATATGGTGGTGACCAAAACTATGATAATGAAGTTGCAGTATGACTCATTATATACTTTTGGGCACCTTGAGTTTGGTTACGCCGTTTCGGGAGATCTTAGGGTCTGGGTTATATTACATCGTTGTTGTTGGACGCATCTCGTGGAAATGCCATGTGCAATGAAAAATAGAGCACTTAATGGCGAATTACGCGCAAATGGTACATTCTGTGCTATTACTTTTCTCAACACCGATTTCTAATACAATAGATGCGAAACGCCCAGCTCAAAGCCGTGAGTACTCGTAACCATCTTTTCCCGAAGCGCGTACTTATTTCCTAGCGTGGATCTTTGTTTGTACCAATTCTTCATATATTCCCTGATTTCACATAGCGTGGTGTACCAAATTAGTCATTATTCAGCATTTGCATAGAACGATTGTAACCTTTCCAGGCAACAGGTTACGGAGCATGCGGAGTACGCGGGGCGTTCGCATGGGTGACCCGTAATGAATATTTATAATTTCAAAACACGGCTTACGGTGGCCGCCTATTCTTCAACACGGGCGTACGCTATCTAGTGTTATAAATCGACATCTGTGGTCTCACCTCAAGTTGAAAGTGACGTCTATATGGCGTCTTTGGCATTCCCACTACCGTCTCGATCGTGCCGCCTTATTCGCGTGGGGCGTTCATGCTATGATTCCAAGCATAGCGCCCGCGGAGATTCCTGGCTCTGCGCAACAAAAAGTCGCAGTGAGTCACCTCAACTTAAGATGAGACAAACTAATACGCTCTAAACTGAACTAACATCGTAGTCATCTAATGCCATGAAAAGAATGCATAGTACTTGAAATTAACTGTCAGCATGACTTGATTGCAGATGACGATACTGGGCGGATTCTGTTTAGGCAGAGGAAAAGTTCTGTCCGTGCTTGTACGAGGATGGCTATGGGAGTGATTTCCAATCCGCCTTATTGGGAGGAGTTCGTATTACGACAAGTAGAATCCAGCAGAGTAAGTTATTTTACGGGAATTTTTAACACCAAAGGTGGATTAACAAGTACTCATTATTAATGTCTTTGTTCCCTGAACATTCTTATAAATTATGTGGTGATTGTGATAGACGCAGTAATATTAGGTTTTATAGCACAAACATTTATTGCATTCGACTAGATCTGGATGGGTAAGGGCGAAAAGGGTGGTGTGAGTGAAGGGTTGCCAGTTGCCTTGGTGTTACGTGTATGACCCACAGATTCCATTATAAACCAGATAGGCGAACGCCACAGCCTCAAAAGTCGTAACCATCTTTTCCCGCAGTGCGTAATGATTTCATAGCTGTGATGGTGTACAAATTTATCAGATATTCACTATATCAATGCGTGGTGTAACAATTTATTCATATAGTCAGAATTTGCATAGAATAGAGCGATGTACCGTTTCCAGGACAACAGGTTACGGCGCATTCGAGTACGCAGGCGAGTTTACGAATGGATCCGTAATGAATATTATCATTTTCAAAACACGGTTTTACGGTGGCCGCCTCCTATTCTCCAACGAGGGGGCGTACCGGCATCTCCGTTTTCTGTATCTATGTGATGCCCCAGTGATGCGTAGAGGTGTTGCCAATGTGAAGAATGTGGATCACGGTATTACAATTAATTGACTGAGGATAGAAAAATTACAACCCATTCACCCACCACCATTTTGTATTTCTTAGTTCTGGTCATAATAAACCCAAGGTAATTTCTCTTAATGAAACTTGATCGGATGTAGTATTAAAATAATACAATGATTTTTTTCTCTTAATGATTGTTATTATGCAGATTCCTGTGAAGTATATTCGTGGTTCGAAGTCAAATAGATTCTTGCAACGCTCCTATTACTAGCAATACGAAGATTAAAGTATCACACCAATCTTCGTGGCAATACCTTCATATGACCAGAAGCAAAGTTCGATCCGTGGTTGTACCATCCCAACTTAGCCAGACGTTCTGGGGTCCACATTTCTATGCCATTCTACGGAGAGTGGGAGGGTACGTGACGAGTTTCCATTGGTGTACAGAGTATTGCTGTAGGTCTACTGATAAAATTTACGGCCGCTTGCGTGAGTTCCTCTGGTTGGACGATTGCTCATAAGATGCACGGTCGTGTAGAGTGGACACATGTGTACACCGCCCAATTTACTATATCTTGTTGTGTTGTGTAGTTCGTTCACCTAGATAGCACAGGGACTGTGGTTGTTCTTTACGAATTTTGTACATTGAGATGTGTCGTTTTGCTCCGCTATACGGCTAACTTTTCTAACTGTTTCTCATGCACAAGGATCGTTTTTTACCTTGTATTCTGATCTTACTGAGCATATATGTGGTGAGATCACGTAAGGAGGGTGTTTATCTAGATAAGGGCCGCGGGTAGTATCTTCGGAATTTTTTATGTATCTGAATTTGGGTAGATGTAGATTTGCGTCTAAGGGCCTGATATGTCTTTTGCATCGTTGTTCGGTATACTATCTATCCGTGTTACGGTGGTTCATTAATGAGTGTATTTGTACGCAGTTGTGATTTCTTGGATAGAGTGCTTGAACGAGTTCTGTAAGTTTCCATTTGGCGGCCACGCGCAATGTGTTGACGACGCATGTGCTCTTTACTAATGGCGTGTTGTTGTCATCATTTCCACTTCGTTAAAATAATTACTATTTCTTCTTCTGCATTAAATCCTCGCTTATTGTGAATGTTTAACCAATGAGTTTTATCTCAGTCGTTACTAGAGCTAAGTGATTTTTAAAGTTCTGTTCTAATTGTGCCATTTGTCTGCGCTTTACTGTCCTAGTGACAATCTTATCGTTTGGTCCATATTGTAGATTACCCATAGACCGATTATAAGATGTCGCCTTCAATATTGTCAACTTCTTCTCGGGAGTCGTTCAACCATCGGGAATATGACTGTCAACCGGTTACTGGCCAGCTCATTGTAATTAGTTTTGAGGTCGTTGCACTCTTTATTTTCTTGAAATTTATCATCGCGGGCGCTCGCTAGTTCGGCTATGGTGGATGTGCGCAAAACTCCAAAGTACTGTGAAGGACGGTAAACTGGTTGCTTTCCATGACAAATAGTCGATAGGTCCTTGATTTTCCCTCCTAAAATCATGTAATTACAGCTGCAACGACTTGTAAACAGAGGAGAAATAAACTATACTACGCTCTTGATATTAGCTTGGTTTAGGCACGGGATAAGTAGATGAATTTCGGTTATTTGCATGTAATGGTCTTCCTTTATTTACCAAAGTAAACAAATGAAAACATTTCCTAATACCTGTGCCATCCTTGTTCCGGGTTGCTCGCTGATCTTTTAGGGGTTGGGTAAATAGTTATAAATCTACCCCTGTTCCTTTGATCGGCTCCTATGGTGACCCCCTAGTGCCCGTTATGGAGCTGTGCGATTGTGATGGGGTCCAACAGTCCGATATAGCTTCAAGTGGCTCCAATGCGTCAGGACTGGTGTATGGAATCTAACATGTACCAATGTATTACTATATTATGAAAAACCACGAAAGATGCCCATAGCCTTGAAAAAATAAGTACAATCCGTCCATGGCCGCCACGGTGCTTTAAAAAACAGGATTTGTTTTTTGTTACAAGTTTGTTATTTCTGCATGCTGTGAGGTAAAGTAAGGTATTTCTCTTGTAAGGAGACATGCTTTATACAGGGCTTCGCATTTATGGTGATGAATATGATGTGATGATGATGATGATGTGGTGATGATGATGGTACAGGACAAGTTGATGTAAATTCAATGAATAAATAAATAATCCAAAAATTAAACTCAGTTCGTGTGCGTGTATACTTGACAACATCGCTTGTGTTAGTGTTGGCAAACTGCCTCGGTTGTTAAACTCGACGCGGTCGTGTCAAACTCAACGCGGTTGTGTCGAGTCGAGTTTGAACAAGACCGCGTCGAGTTTGACATGACAGCGTTCAGAGTTGACCAAAGGTGTCGACGTTACACAACTGCGGCGAGTTGAAACCGATTCGAGCAGCCGTTTGAACGCGACGACGAACAAGGAGGCGAGTTGTAACGGTGATGGTTATACGTTACAAAATCGCTTCGTGTTCGTGATGCAAACTCGCCGCGGTTGTGACAAACTCGACGCAGTTGTGTCAAACGCAGTTGTGTCAATCCAAGCTATTCTAAACCATAGAGTATGTTTTTCAAACCTTGATAAAACAAATCCACGTGTTGCTGAAAACGTTCCACATTCACCAGAACCAGCAACATATAAGTTTTGTTAGCGACTCACAAAACTTGTGGGAATTTAATGGAACCCTTTACAATAATTGGATTAGAATTGATATCCTCACACATTGGAACAATACAATTTAATTTAGGGGAATAATAGAGAGCATCATTCAAACTATTTGGAAATAAGATACGAACGAACGTACCTCTAAGTGCCCGCTAGACCTTCATACATTGTTGGGGGAAATTCCTCGGCGGCTTTGCCCCAAGTAATTCCAGCTGAAAACGTTAAACCCAGTATTTATAAGATGACGCACCTCTGCGGTTAACATTTAGAGACGTTTCTATTTTTTTACGATTCTACACCATTTCCAACAAAATGTCAAATTTCGGCCTAATTGGATTCTTCAAAAGCCGAAATGAAATCATTATATATATAGGATTTTATTTTTGTCAATTCATTTGGGCAATTTGTGTACTATATACAAGACCCCGTAAATATAACCAGACCCGAAGATTCTCCCGAAACGGCGTCGGAACAAATCTCGTGCCCAAAAGTATTATATGAGCATACGCACTTCATAACATCGTTTGGGCACAACCATATTTGGTTTAAGTATCGTGTATGTGGAAAGTCCTTATGCATATTATGAGACACGCGAAGTATTTTACGTTCGTCACACTTATGAGTGAAAACAAAAAACCAAAAACTGATTTTGCCACATTGCCCTATCTCAACGGACTCAAAATATCTCTTTTCCTAAGCAAAATTAACAGGGGTCATCGCGAGAGACTTTTTGTTCA
This sequence comes from Ophioderma brevispina, assembly GCA_023653785.1. Taxonomy (NCBI): domain Eukaryota; kingdom Metazoa; phylum Echinodermata; class Ophiuroidea; order Amphilepidida; family Ophiodermatidae; genus Ophioderma; species Ophioderma brevispina. The sequence continues at coordinate 17,718 of JAMKCH010025947.1, forward strand.
TCAGGGATGCAGGAATCTTTAGAGAAGCATAGTTTATTCAATCGATTGGTTTTCGCATAATTATTGCAGAAAAATTCGGCTCCGCCGATCAGACAATGGAACCACTGGGGAAATGCAAACAACTGGTAACATATCGAGTGACGCACAGATTTTAGATGCGGGGGCTTGCGCCTCAACCGGAAGACACGCGCGTCGTGCTTACGCAGAGCAAGAAACCTAACCACCGACGCGCTGTGTGTGTGAGAAAAACGGTTACGGGCTTGGGTATTTCCATAATACACGCGATGGGCTTCTATTTGGTTTAATATTCAGCTCTATGGAACTATTATACTGTTATGACGTATCGTTTGAGTATAAGGTCAGAAATACCTTTCAAACAAAAATAATGAGCCTTGTGCACAAATCGATCTAAAAATTATCTATAATACACAGTTTTAATGACTCTTTACTTGATTTGGTTTCCAGGAATTGGTATGTCCAAAACAAAATTACATAGACACAAGTAGTTAAGATTACTTTTGTTTACTGTGTCCTGGTTGGACGCGTTGGCAGTTCACGATGATTGTCCTCAAGCGAAGACTCCAAAATGACAGCCGCACAAGTTCATACAAAACTACTCAGGTATTATATTCCAAGGGAATTCTCGGTCGAAGGTAACCTTGTCCAGCAGTTCAAGACGACAAGGATAAAGTCCCTTTGACGATAATAAATCCACAGTCCAAAGAACATCACCAAAGATTTATATCTTCCACAATTGGAATCCTATTTTGATTCCCAAGCACTTTCGGCCTTCAACAGACGACAGTAGTAATTACAGGCACTCTGCTCACAGGGAATTGAAATATAATTAAATCCTGGCAGGTGGGTGAAGCATTAAAATCACCATATTGTAACTAAAAACTAGCTTCCATACTGTAAAGCTGATTGCAACCTGACGGCTGAGACTTACATCAAATTCTTGTATAATTGACATTCACAAAAAATCCCCAGGCTAAAATAAGAAATGACATCATTATTATTGCAGAAACATGACCTTGAACCACAAATCAGATTTCACAATCTAAATTATTCACTTCATATATAAACTTGGTGGGGGAATTCAGATCGCATGTTTTGATCTTTTTAAAAGAACATAAAACAAGCTGAGTCATGTTACTAATTTTAGCATTCTTGGGGAATCCCCAACTTCCCCTATTGTGCAATCTAAAGGTTGCACTTAGCAAAACACAACTAGGATATCAGCCTTTCTCTCTTTATAGTAAACAAAATAATACTTGTCTGTGAGAATCTTTTCTCAAATAAAACTGAGAAAAACTATTCTAAAAGTTTAATCAGAAAAATGGAGGCCATTTTATAACAATACATTAAATTCCACGATGGCGTCCAATATGGCAGTCAATATTGAAAAATTGATGGCAAAAAAAAGAACAAAGATGACAGCCAAGATAGATAGCCACTTCAGAGGCTCTTAACAGAGACCACTGGCACATTTGAAAAAATAGTGCGCCTCAAGACGATTTTTCAAAATCGATTATGTTGATGGTTGTAAAAGCTTTTAATACAAAAGCCGTCACCCGAAATGATAGACCAAATAAGCTTACTTATGGGGTTAAACAGAACGATTTTATAGTTAACTCGCCGGAGTGGTTTTATCCGTGGTTTTATATCAGTGATACGATGTCAAAAATATTCATTAAATACAAACATTGTTGATTAAAGTTAGGAAAAACTTAAAAAGTTTGGCCTACAAATTACCAAATTACCTGGATGTCTTATTCCTCATCTCAATGTCCCTATCTGTTTGGGGGAGTTATTTTATGTGTAGCCTATATCTCTTCTCCAATGGCCGAGACTATCATTGAGAGAAATTGAAGGAAATTTCATATTTGTGAAAGTGCCAGTGCAGCTTTTTCAATCTTGGACTTGCATATTACTGTAAATATATTAGTCATGCAATGTCAAAATTATGAATCAAAGGAGGTAGAGTAAAGCTAGAGTATAGTGGTTTGAAACAATTAGATCATAATATCTGGCATTTTCTGTTGGTGCTAAAATGATAAAATTGAAGATGGACGCCATTGTTTGACATGTTCAAAGAACTTTTACACTCCTAAAATTGGCCTAATATTATGTATAAGTTATTCGATTCCAAAATGATGTGGAGTAAAATTGTCATCAAAGTAAGAAATGTTACTTTAAATAATAGGAATCATATTTGACATTTTGGTTTTGTTTAACATGCATAAAATTCAAGATGGGCGTACATAAAGCTGGGTACAAAAGTACCAATTGCAATTATATTTGTAAGGTAATATTTAATTGTATATCCAGGAGGGCGAGGAGGCGAGCGGTCTAAGGCGATGAAAAACAGTCGGCCCAGAGTATGAGATCGATTGAGCGGCCCGGTTTCGAGCCCCGCAAGAGTCGGGTTTCTTGGTCATACTTAAATTGGTCGGAAATTGCATAATTGCACAGCAGTGTTGTGAGTGTTTGGATTATGGAAATTTCTCCTCGCTCCCACCCATTGCGCAAAATGTGCAGGTGTATGCAATGGCTGCCCAGGGCTTCATGATTCGGAGAGTCATGTTTAAAGTGTTGGTCCGTGGGTCAGGGGAGTCATCCTGAACACGTAAAAAGTTTGCCAGACCTTATCGAACGGTAGGGGACCATCCGGTTCCGTTACCTGCACTCCTCACTTCTAGGTAACAGCGGTCCCTTCCAACCGCACCTAGCGCCAGCGTGGAAGGGTAGGACGAAATCCAGCATGGAAACATGTTGAGGCGTTAGTCCAGCAGGGTGGATGACAAAAAGGCTGATGCATGATTGATGATGAGGTAATTGTATCATCCAAAAGACTTAAACGTTAAATTAAAAGTTGGCATATTTGTCTTGACTAGTTAAAATATCCCATTTATTAACTATACCAGCTGCCATTTGGTATTATTTTAAGTATTAAATTAAAATTCAAAGACATATTTCATAATTAAATGGGTATTTTAGTTGCAGTGTTGATTATGTTGGAATGATTTCAATCAATATATTACAGATAGTATGGCAAATCTACAGGTTTTTAAAACTTCTTTTTGAACGCAGCCATTTTGTCTGCTATTTAGAATTTAAATATGGTCAACAAAACAAAAATGACAAATATGCGTTTCTTTTAGTCCGAGACGCATATGCCATACTTTTTGTTCGCCTGTTATCATGACGATATAATTACTCTAGTACAAATAATGGAACTGTAGGTTTTAATTAAACTTTGATGAAGGATGCCATATTGGCTAGCATTCTTGAATTTTTAGCTTGCTAACAAAACAAATAAAGACAGATTTGAGTTTTGTAATGTCAAAAGGCACATTCTGTTATACTTCTATACACTTTCATATAATTTTGGAATGATATGATAAAAATTAGACAGATATGATGAGTTTTTCATTATTGATATGTGCCAGATTTTAAGGTCTTGGACGCAGCCATATTGACTGCCCTTTAATTTTTTAGCACGTTAACAAATTAAAAATGATGTCGGATATCATTTAATGATCAAGAAATCATAAGTTAATCCTTCTTCAATTTACATCTGTTATGCACGTCTCGTGTACGCCTAAGGTCAGAAATACCTTTCAACACAAATAAATGAGTCCTTGTGCACAAGTGATTCTGAATTATATATATAAACAGTTTGTGTTAATGATCTGTACTGAATTTGGTTTCAAGAATGTGGTATTCCAAAACATTACATAAATCAAAATTTACACAATACACACAATTTATAACTGATACTTAATGTGTTCAAAAGAGGCGTTGCAGTTCAACGATGATCGGTCCCTCAGCGAAGACGCCAAAATGACAGCGCACAAGTTCATACAAAACTCCGTGGTAATAATTCCAATTGGAATCTTCTCAGTCCGAAGGTAACTTGTCCAGCAGTTCAAACGACGGGGCTTTCCCTCGACGACATGGTCCATAATAATAAAATCCAGGTATATACCACCATCAAGTCTGTCGCTATGTCCTCAATATAGGCTACAAACTGGAATCCCTTTTTTATTCCAAAACTGAGCTCTTTGGCTTCAAAGACGACGCCAGACAATTTAGCTATCAAGCTCCGGGCGGCATCCAAATCTGAAATCCTGGCCTATTGTAGAACTCAAATCTACCATTATTGTAGAGTAAACTAGCTATAATTATACGGTATAGCTCCAGAGCTCTAGTCTAACTCCTGATTATAACTTCTGGCAGAGAGTCCTTCCAGTGAATAGTAATTTAACTACATCACAGATAAATTCCCCTTTCTACAATATCATTACATCATTCCATGCATAACATAACCTTACACTAGCTGATTAATTGGAATTCATCACCCTAATTACATCACTTCCATAATAACTTTGTGGGGGAATTCCCTAGTTCTGCAAATCTTTTGATCTCAAAACAAAACAAGTTTCTAGTTTAGCATCCTTGGGGAATTCCCCACTTCCCTATTGTGCAATTTAAACAGGTGCAGTTTGCAAAAACAACGCTAGGGCATCCCATTTTTTCTCTCCTCTCTTTTAAAGTAAACAAGTGGTTTTCCCGTGAGAAATCTTTTCCTCAAATAAAATTGGAGAAATAATATTTTTAAGCAGTTTAATCAAGAAAAATTGCGGCGCATATAACACACTTCTATCCTTAATCTGGGATGATATAACTAATCATGAAGGCGTCCATATTTGTTGTAATTTTTGAATTTTAAGCGTGTTAACAAAAACCAGAATGCCCAAATATGATTTCGAATGTTCAAAGACATATGTCTCAATACTTAACTTTAATCATCATTTTGGATGATATAACTCAGTATGTTACAAATAAATTGCAATTTGTAAGATTGAAAGGTTTGAGCCGCTAAGTGGCCGCCATCTTGAAATCTATGTATATAGGTTTTAAATACAAACCAAAATAAATGTCATATCAATGATTCCCAATGTTAAAGACAGATATCTTTATTTTTATGACACTTTTACCACCATTTGGATAATATAACTTGAACATGACAGATAATGACAATTTTGTAGGAGTATAAAGCTCTTTTGTAGAGGGGTCCTCATTGTCCGACATTTTAATTTTTGTGCTGTTTACCATAACAGAAATATCAGACATGAGTATATGCAATGGTCAAAGCATATAATCCCACTTTAATCTACCCCCTTTTAATCAATAATTTGACATTGTATTACTAATAAGTACTATACGGCAATTCATAGATTTAAAGAGCTTTAAAAAGGCGGCCATATGGCGGCCATCTTGGATTTGACGGCAAGAATGAGATTACAAAGATTGCTTGCCATAAACTTCACAGTGGCCCGTGATCAGTATCTTGTGGTTTCTTTGTTATTAACCCTGGTGAAGTGCTACCTTTCGCATTACGTTTCGCAATGTAAAATGTAAAATGTAAAAACAATCATTGGAAAGCTTTTATGACAGCCGTTGGATTTGCGCACCAGAGGTAGTTCATAGGAGGGGGAGTAGTAACCCAACCACCCCATCTGGTAAGACGATAGTAAAACATATTATTCAGTGTCATACTGTGGACATAATGAGGAGCATGAAAGACGATTCTGAGGTTATCGTACCTGCCGCAGCGCTTTTTGGGACTAGAAGTACCCGCGTCAAAAATCAAGATTGCTAAAAATAATTATTATTTTAAAAATATGTCGTTTTCAACAGATTAATCCATTGGAAGACATATTTTTGTTGTAAAAACATATTTTTGATACATTCGAAGCAAACTAGGATTTTTTTTCGGCCCTCCCTTTCAAGGAAGAAAATTTCTTCGGCGATATTTATTTCCCTTTATGACACACAATTTTAGGTCAATAATGAAAAATCTGAATATTAAAAAAAATGACAAAAATGAAAAAATTACCTCATCAGCCAGAAAAGTAACGATAAACTGCGGAATTGACTTTCATAGCCTTAGTGGCCGCGCTTTGTAGGCCACTAGGCCCATTGCTGTCCATAAACTGATGGAAATTTAGTGTTTATTGCCATCATCATCAAGATCATGGGATTTGCTATTCTTGTTTGGAGAGAAATGTAATCTGGTTACTTAAGGAGGCAGGACACGTTAGCTCCGCGCACTAGGTCTGGCACGTTCCAAGTTGGATTTTCCAACAAACAAATGCTGCGTGGCGTTTTCTGACATGGGACTCGCGAGTAAATTCAATAGCTGCGCAAGTCCATTGGCGTCTAAAACTATGGAACGAGGCGAGATGCCTGAACGTGACGGTCAACCTAAAATTCCCAAGAAATGCTTAGAAAAATAATCAGGACCATGGATGAATAATGGTGAAATGAATGAGGTTTTTATATTGCCCCATTTAGTCCATGGGCCAGAAAGGGTTTTCACTACAAGAAGGGTACAAACTGATTTTGTTACCAGTGTGTAGGCACCACATGGGGATAAACCAAAAGGCATGCTAGAAAAATTCAGATGAGTAGCTGTCGTCCAGCTAGGGGTCACTAAAAGTCATATGGGGTGGTCATAGAGGGCTAAAATTTGAAATGCTCCAACAATTTTCAAAACACATCCACTTTATGATATGATCCAAGAGATTAAAAAAGGGCTACAGTCAATAATTATGTGACCTTTAGTTAAGGGATACACAGAAAATAGCGTCAAAGGTCAAATCAGAAGTGGTAAAATCTGTCTAGTCCTGTATGTCATTTTCATCAAATTAAGGATTATATTTTTTCACACAGTACAAATAGCTTTCAGCTATGGCGGAAGGAAATCCGTGTGGATGGAGAAAAAGTCCACCACCACGTTTGACGAGGGGGGGGGGGCTTGGGGCGTTACCCCACAGTAAAAAAAAGGGTTTGTGTTACCCAAACTGTGAAGAAACCAAACAATTGAGTTTTTAAACGGAATGTGCCCGAATTGATGAGATTGCTGTGTTCGTCGACCTTCACAGAGTTACGACACTGTTAATCACAGATGCCTACTCCATAGATTCTGGAAATTACCAAGAACAATCGCTGACGAGCTCCGAGGAGTGCTGGCAAACAGGATGTTCTTGTTCCATAGCTGGCAGCGAAGAAGAGCCGATGGCGTAGGATAAAAAATGGTCTACCAACAAGGGAGTGTGCTTGCAACTCTCCTGTTCAACATCTAACGACCAACCTAGGAATTCAGGAACCTGTCGTTTTTATTTATGCAGACGAAATTGGAATTAGGCGCACAAGATGCGACTGTTACAGTTTGTTGAAGAGAGACTCTCTCCAAAGCTTTGGATTGCAACTCACTCCTTATTTTGAGGGAAAACCACCTATCGGAAAATCCATCTAAGACACAAAGTATTGCTTTTCCATCTTACAACAACTGTTGAAGCCAAACGTCAGCTTAAAGTTAGCTGGTCTGGAACACCCCGGAGCCCTGTGTGATAACCTGATTACATTAGGAGTACCTTGGACCGCATTCTTCTCTTATAAAAACCCACATCGTAGAAGACGAAAGTAAAGTATGTTCACGCAACAAAACATCGTGAACAAAACTCAACTGGCAACACAAAAAAGATGGGGTGCTCGCCCCATACCCTAAGAATCGACAGCACTGCCTGGGCTAATCATGTCATGTGCAGAAATGCTTGCCCTGTATGGGAAGATCAACCCATGCCAAGAAGGCTTGAATTCCGCATTAAATACGCATCATGCAGTCTATCACAAGGATGCCTCCGTCCAACACCACGGAAAACTTATACATCCAAGCAGGAATTGCTCCACCAGACACCCGTCGTAGCGTAGCGAGCATGCAAAAGAGCGTAGCTGCCGAATATCTAATGCGAAGCACCATATGTCTGAACTGATACCCACTACCAATCGCCGTAAATCCAGAGAAAGT